>VUQH01081714.1:0-18005 GCA_015106775.1 Etroplus canarensis | reverse complement strand
GCCTCTTTAAATTTAAAAAGCAATGAGACAGAACGTGGAAAAAACATGCATCCACTATTTTAGTCATTGGAATTTGGGTTAGGTTAACTAATGTTAAGACATCTGCATTTTTATAAATCTTGTTATATGTGTTTTTTTATTGTGACTGTGATCATTGCTGCTGTGGCTGAAAAAGCTTCGTTTCTCACTGCTCCTCCTGGTGGATGCACAAGACATTACCAACAGTTTTCCCAAATGCTGGGAAGGGGTGTTACCACTCGGTGACGCACTGTCCACGTCACTGGCGGGGGATCTCATTACTGCCACAGGCCAGTCATGACTTCAGCAAGGACCCGTCATGGTCCTGTCACGGAAAATCAGGCACTTTCAAATGGCTACATCTGTGTATAAAATAAAAGCTAAAATCTTAAAAAGGCTAAAAAATGATATATACAGTATACAGGGTGAAGCCTATCCCAGCTACCATGGGGAAAGAGGTGGAGTATACCCTGGACAGGTCACCAGTTTATTGAAGACCTAATGCAGAAAGACAACCAATCACGCACATTTATGCCTACAGCCGACTTAGGCTATGCTCACATTTAAGTTCTTTATTCTCAATTTCCATTTTTTGCTGCGATCTGATTTTTTTGCAGGGTCATTCACATCATAATTTAAATTCGACTGCCATCAGACTCCAGTGTGAACAGGCTATGGCCTGAAGTGACGTGTGTGTGTAAAACCTCCCTTTCTTTCCACTGACAAGCTCCATCAAGACCGTCTGCCATTTTTGTTTCGTCCATTGTTTACATTTGATCTTCCCTATCCATTTACCTGGGCTTGGGACCGGCACTTGCAGTACACTGGCTTGTGGGTCTCTGTGGCTTGGTTAACACGTGCCTTATGTGTGTAATACTAGGCCAGAATCAGATGTTGACGCTACAGACTGAAAAACTATAGTAATTTGTTTGCTATAATTGTCACATATACACATAGTGATACAGAAAACTGCTGGAGTGGCTACAGACATAAATGAGTTTAGAAATTAGTTACTGTTACTTTATTTTAAAGCAAATCCTTCTGTATCACAATCTCTAAAATGATAGCTGCTATCTGTGTGTATTAAAGGAGGGCAGGTGGAGAGAACCGTAATAGTAAGAGAGGCAGCTAAAGGCCCATGTATTTTTCAAAACAATTTCTTGACTTTTAGAGGGTTGCAGTTTTCATGGATGATTACATACCTAAACACCTGAAATTAATTTGTAGGACAGAAATAAAGATTTGACTTTTTCTATCACCTACACAGCATGTAGATGAACACCAGCAGTGCTGCTGAAGCTTAATAAGCTTCCAAACTTACATTACTGCTGCTTTTCCTCCCCTGACAGAAGTGGTGAGTACACTCTCTTCACATAGTTTCTGCACTTAATACTGAGAATATTATTTTCTGGCTAAGTGAAGTCTGCGAGAGGACTGGGAAGTGGCAAAAGGGCATTTTGAAAGCTTGTTAATTGTTTCTATTGACTACATCCAATGTATTTTTGGAGGAAAGTAATGGTAATGGGCTCAGTTTGGCCAACATGTAAAGCAGCGATGGAAAAATAGTTTGTCATTTCAGTGGACAAATACAAAATGCATATTCTTGAAACTGAAAGGAAATTACCACTTGTAATAAGGGGAACTGGCCAACTGGAAAATAAAAGCAAAGGCACAAATATTTCCAATGTACTGTGCTGTGTTAGGCACTGATGTTGTGATGTGATTGGCCCAAATTCATTTTGCAACACGACAATGACCCAAACATCATAATGAACATTCTCCACCCACAAAAAAACAAGGAGTTCTGCAGCAGATGGTCTGGCCTCTGCAGAGCTTTTTATTACATCATCAAGTAGACAGTCCAGGAATACATTGACAGACAGAACGCACAGATTAAACTTGCAGAACAACTGCAGCTAGTCTGTACATAATCTGACATTAAGGAAACTGGTGCTGTTTTTACAGTTAAATGCATTGTTTTCCTCACATATAATAACCTTTTCCAGACATGGCAAAAATAACGTTGCTGGCTTCAGCAATATGTTAATTTCACAGAACGTGACATTTACAATTTGATGAAGAATGTCAATGGCTTGATTCAGTCGTACCTGCAGTATTGATGGAACTAAACCAGTGAACAAGCCACAGTACTGATGCAATATCAGGACTTGCGTCTTCAGTCAAAATATGCACACTGTCAGGGCAAGCGAGGTAAGCAGTGCTTCTCCAGTGAAACCTAAAAGTAGACATCGATTAAAATGGACTGGTAATTATAAAGTGCTTTTCTACTCTAACTGAGCACTCAAAGAGCTTTTTACTACAAGCCTTATTCACCTACTCACACAGTGCTTTATTATATGCTGTTAAGCACATTTAACTATCATGCACAGAGTCACAATCCGACAGATGCATTGGAAGCAATTTGGGGTTCAGTGTCTTCTCCAAGGACACTTCAGCATTTAGACTGGAAAAGGCAGTGACTGAACTCCCAGTCTTTGTGTTGGTAGACAACCCACTCTACCTCCTGAGCCACAGCCACCCTAAAGCGAAAGCAATCACTCTCCTTCCATCTCAAACAGCATTCTGTCCTACAGAGTATCTCCCTATGAATATTTGCATCCATCCTTTAAAGTACTATCATCTTAAAGGTGCGTTCACACCGAACGCGATTCGCGCGGCAAATTCGCCTCCGTCTCCTCTGTTTGGCGGCGTGGCAAATTCACCCCTATTCACATGTCCAAAAGTGTGTTCATAAACACACACGAATTCACCGGAGGAGCTACCACCAACCTATCGGCCTCATTGCTGCATTATGGAAGTCATGGATGATGTTGAGAGAGTAGCTTGGATTTATTTGTTTTGGAGAGCGCTACAAAGGCGCCGGCAAGCACGTCGCTGTGTCTGTGTTTGCGATATCATACAGAGACGCTCCCAGTACGGTGAGTTTCACCATCTACTCCAGGAGCTGCTTTCAGCGGTACTTCTGTCTGTCTGTGGCCCAGTTTGAAAACTTGCTGTCCTGCATTGGTCCGTGGATTACGCGACAGGACACCAGCTACAAGCGCTCTATTCCAGGACTCCACCCGCTGATCACATCATCAACACGTCACTACCAAAGCCGAGTTCCTGATTGGTTGATGCGACACGAATATTCGCCAAAGTTCAGATTTTTCAACTCTGAAAAATTCACGTCGCGCGGCATAATTTTCACCTCACGGCCGATTCTCGCCGCGCCGCCCCTGCCACGCCGCCCCTGCCACGCCGCCCAAAACGCACTGCTGCTTGCGAAACGCGCTGTGCCGGCTGCTCAAATCGTGCTGTAGGACCTCTCGCCGCATGTTTACATTGACTTAACATTGAAACCGGCCCCACAAATCGCGTTCGGTGTGTACATACCTTAAGGCTGCTGTGGGCTATTATGTCTGGACTCTAAGTCCCAGTCTTTGCTTTCAATGCTCTGAGATCAGTTATGAACAATGACTGTAGAGAACTGCGTATCATTATGAACGTGCACAGTTATGTGTGGGAACGGAGAGCATTTGCAAGTAAACAAGCAAATCATTTTGTAATTTATCACCTTAACAAATACGTTTTTACTTACTAATCATCTTGGCCTTCGTACGTAATATAGAGTAGTTTAAGTGTAGTTTAAGTGTCTTACTACAGTGGTAGGCAGTGACTAAAAATTTCTGGTAAAACTGTAGGTAAAGATTTTGTTAAATTTTGCAGAGAAATTACAAAAAGTACCTTTAAAACCACAGACTGAAGTTGTAATGCACATTGTATCTTAGCAAGGAATATTGTGTACAGGTAATGCCTGGTGATTTTGCATATCATTGACCCAAAGGTGTTCTGTCTACATTTGTTTTTATTTTAACCAGGATGCACTCTGCAAACTCCCAGTACACCTTTGGTCAACACTGGTAGTCAACATGGGTGATTGCTGAGGGGTTTAAACAACCCTCCAAGCAATTTGTTGCCTGGGATGAATTAATCTCATGAATTGGCTTGAGTCAATTAGATCGAAGGCTACAATTCTTTGTCTTTCTTATTTGACATACTAAGTGCACGCCCTGTCAGACAATGCCATTATAAACCCACTGTCAGGGGAAAACCAAGGAATAAATAAAACTTAGCAGCCCCTCTACACCCCTGCCCACTGTTCACAACTTCTCTTTAATGTGGTGCTGTGGTGTGCGTGTGTGTGTGTGTATTTGTGTGTGTGTGCCCAGATCTGCATATCATTATGGTGATGGATGGTAATATGCATTGTTCTGGGGTGAAGACTGATAGGTGGTAATAGTTAGAGACAAAAAGTCTGCAGCTAGATCAGGACAGTCATGAGCAGATCCCTGTTAGTTCAAGTAGTATGCTTTGTTATTATTGTTGTTGTTTTAACTGTGCTCTTTATAGGGAATCAACCTTTAATTTTTTATGTAACACAAATGTACCTTCTGCTGCTCCCTTAATTAATCTGCATCAGTAATTTGGCGGATGTTTACAGTGGATGCCCTTCCTGACACAACCCTCCATGTTGAGAGGGGCTTGTGTAGAATTGACCTAAGGACCTTTCGCTTGTAAGGTGAATGTGTAAACCACTACACTAACACAACTGAAGCAAAATTATTGTTAAAGGTAAAATAGCCTGTCTAGAGTTTATGAAACTTTTATTAATTAAATGCGCATTCATTAAATTCATTGTCTAAATAAAAGCACAGTACAGTAGTACCTAGTGCTCAGGGTATGAGTTAGATATGAATGTGTTCAGCTCAAGGCAAAAAAAATTACAATCAACAAACTTGTGTATGCTTTGTTGATGTTCAAATGGTTATAGGAATCAGTGTTACTGTCAGTGTGTAATCCTCACTATGGTGTCTTAACTGTGGTGTGTTTGTTGGAAGAGGCCATTTCAGCAGAGGCTTACAGATACTGGCGGCAGAACCATGTGTATCTTAGCATTTTGCCACTATTTTAGTGAGGCTGCTTTCACTCTTATGAACAGCTGTTGACACAGTAGGCGAGAGGTTGAGAAGAGGAGGCTTATGGAACAGGGTTGGGGGTGTATAAAAATAGACTCGGCAGGAGAGACTTACAGAAGAAGGGTATGAATACTTATGCATTTTTGAAAGATAGTGATAATGTGTTTGGTGCAGATGGAAGCGAAGAATGACTGGAGCTTATTAGAAGAACACACATTAACAGTTGTTGCTCTAAATGAATTTTATACACTAGAGGATAAAGTTATGACAAGGTAATTAGCCAAAGCTCAGTGCATATGTGCACTTATTTTTGTTAGTTATGTTACTTATGACCTTGAAACTCTTAAGGGCTAAAGGACAGTATAAAAAATTAATATACACTATATGGAGTAAAGTATTGGGCCACAGTTCTGAACCACTGAATTCAAGTGTTTCATTCAGTCCTATTGCCACAGGTGTATACAATCAAGTACTTAGCCATGCAATCTGCCTTTGCAAACATTTGTGAAGGAATGGGTCATCTCACTGAATTCCAGTACTGTAATAGGATGCCACCTTTGCAGTGAGTCAGTTTGTGAAATTTCTTCTAGGTATTCCACCTGGTACCCACTTGGTATTATTGCAAACTGGAAGCATTTAGGAACCACAGCAACTCAGCCATGAAGTACCAGACCATGTAAAGTTACAAAGTGGTGTTGTGGTACAAAAGTCACCTTAATAACTGCAAAGCTCTTAACCTCATCTTGCCATCAGCATGAAAACTGTGCCAGAAGCTTTATGGCATTGGTTTCCATGACTGAGCAGCTGCATACAAAACTTACATCACCAAGCACAATGACAAGCATCAGACAGAGTGATGTAAAACATGCCGCCATTGGACTCTAAAGGACAACAAAACATGTTTTGTGGAGTGTTAAATCATGATTCTCTATCTGACAGTTTAATGGATAAGTATGGGTATGGCAAAGGCCAGGTTACCTGCCTGACTGTCCTCGATATTATTCTCGATCTCTCTATTAATGCCTATACATTTAGAATGGAATGTCATATATAAAGAAAGCCTGGCATACTAAGGATATCTTTTTCTTACCTTGTTTCACTTAGCCCAACATCATAATCCCCAATAATCTAGAGTTCAAAATCTCAAGTCCATCACTTAATGTGCTCCCCTGATGTACAAACAAATCTACATCTATATCTGATTGTAGTGTCCAATCAAAGAAAATTGTTATCACCGCAAGTAAAGTGTAGCGATTCTTTCTCTAATATTCTGAAAATTTCATACTTATAAACTGCTTCAAGCCCCAATAATGTAATTTCAATGTACAATTAAAAAATAGAAAGATAGATGGATAAATGGTAAAAATTTGAGATCATAACAAGAAGTTATCTTTAACAGGAGTTAAGATGTATATTTCTTAAGCAGCTTTAACAAATGAGAAAGACACAGAGCATTCGTGTCCTCCAGAAATGTTTGCCAGTGCCCTTCTCGTGTGAAAGCTGTGTTACCCTCTCTGTTGGTGCAACTCCAGGAGAATCTGTCTCCCCATGGCCCTATGAAACACTTGCCTGTGGGCATTTTGTCAAACTTTTTTGCACTTCAAAGTCTCTTGGCATCTGCCAGAGAAGGCACTGGGGATTTGGCATCAATTTTAGATCATAAAGTAAAAGAGGGTATAAGGAGGAGCGAGAAAAAAATCTTGACAAAGAACCACCAGGCATGTTATTACAGTCGATAAAGCCTGTGGGCTACATGTGAACTGGGGTTAAAAGACTGGGATTGGACAGGGTCTCCCACTTCAAGGTGATTCTGCCAAACTTGGTGGCTTTCTTAGTACATCAGTGGAATCAAAAGCAACATGTTTAACTGCTTTGTTCAAGATGGAGAAAAACAACATCTTTTCAGATGTTCTGTAAATGTATTTAGAACAGCAGAGCAGTACATAAATACTGGTTTTACATTATAAGAGGATGGTAAGCAGCAGGGCCATTCCAAGGATCAGATATTGGACTCACTAATGTCAGCGATGTAGCTTCAATGTCTTAACTTAGCCTTTTGATTCTCAGACTTCCCTGAAGAACCTGAGCCCATCCAGGGTATTCCACTAAGAGATTATGCTCCTTATTACAAAAATGTATGCTGTATCTCTGTTAATGTGTAAATGGTTGTACTCACTGGAAGCGAATAGCAGTGATGTGGTGACAAGAAGCGCCACGTTTCTCATTTGTGTTTTATCACTGCTGATGCTGCTCACCATGCTTGTATTCATAATTCTGTTTCCAATAGTTTTGGGCAAATGATACAGAGGCTTTGGAACTTGTGTAATTTTTCCTGAAGCGGGGTCATTTTAAATACTTTGTCAGAGCTTGTATCAAAACCCCACACTCATGTGAACAATGATGTTCGAAGCTTCAGACGTCCTCGCTGCTTCACTTCATGCTTCATTGGTTCAAAATGTTTGGAAGTGTTTCACTGGTTCAAAGAATTTCCTTGGTTTGACAGCTTTGAGTGATTTGGAGCTAAGGAAGGTATAAAAGATGCATCACTATTCAACAATTTTGGGTTGTGAGGAGAGAGAGATTTGGAGTTTATAAATATGAAGAAGAAGAAGACATGCTTTAATGATCCCTATATAGGCAAATTACAGTTTCAGTTCACACACACTCTTTTTATTGTAACACACTATACATGCAGGAGGCCAGCAAACATACAGTGCAACAGATGTGGGTGAACAAAGGCTTCCCATCACAGGCGCCAGGGGGAACAATATAGGGGGTTTGGTGCATTGCTCATGGGAACCTCAGCAGTGCCCAGCGGGGGAGGAGCCGATGCCTCTCCAGCCTCCAATCCATGTCCAGGAGTCCAGAACAGGGTCTTGAATCGGTCTTGAGTTGGCCTCCAGGTCCAGGTAGGTCTTGAACCAGCAGCCCTCAGCAACTCTCTGATATCATTTGAGTCTCCCAACAGACTGATGCAATAAAGCTTTCGAAATGAGGAGAACCAGCATTTTACCCTTAATATTCTGCTATTTGTTTAATCTATGGTTTAATCTGCAATCTGCAAGTTTTTTAGAGTGTGGGTGAGTAGGTCTGTATATTAGGATTTTTTTAAACTAATGTCTTACTCCTTTTAATGAAGAACTTAATTGTACTTCTGGTGCAGTGTCTAAGTGTCTTCAAACAACAAAAGTGTAATTCATTTGAATGTGTAATGATGATGTATGATATAATCATTAATTAGTAAATCAGCAGATTAAAATGACTATGCAGTCTTTTCTGAACTTTAATTGCTGACATGGGATTAAAAACAGTGTCTTGCAGTCGTGCTCTTGAGAGGTTACTATGGCTTCAGTTGGCCACCAGATGTCACTGTTCTTAGTTAGACCTGAAGCCTTGAAGTGTTGAATCTTTTTGGCACACTTAGAAGGAAAGCCTCAGAGCTTTATGAGGCTTCACCTGCTGATCACTAGTTTCCAACAGTGAACGCTCCTCCAGATTATTGCATACATGTTACTGACAAATTCTCTGTGTACATCTACAGTAAAATGATTAATCACATACCCAGTTGTACCAACATGTTCTCATCCCAGGCCCTGTTTTGTCAGATTCCCAAAGGTACCCTGACACAGAGAGATTGTCGTCCCATTTTGGAGACCTACAGTTCCACATTAAGAAATTGGAATGGTCAGAAGTGAGTAGGAGGCCTTGTTTTGCATCCTACTGGGGCCTTCACTTTGACTTTCACTAGATGGTCAGGTTTTGGCATTAAAATCTAGTTGGTTAGGTTAGACAGCAACAACATATTGGTTAGGTTTAACCACCAAAAATAAAGTTAAATTCAGGAAAAACTAATGGTTTGGGGTCAAACCCCTCACATCAGTAACCATGCTTGTTTCAAGAAGCTCTTTTAACTTTCCTTTTTCTCCTATGCACCCTCTCTGTGCTGCCCTTTCTTCGTTTTTTTAAATATGGTTTAGACATGGCAGTTTTAATAGTTACTCCCTGCTTTCTTCCTTTGCTTTCCCCACTCAATTATTTGCTCTACCCTAATGACAATGTTTCATAGCAACCATTTTGAGGTATTACAAGTGGCATTCACTAAGGTTCTCCCACAAGGATACAAATCCACTCTGGTTCACTTACCAGTCCTGACTTGGAGTTGAGGATGCCATTGTCTACCTACTCAACTGCATCTACACTCACCTGGACAAACCTTGAGCACTGTGAGGGTCGTATTTCCAGTGGATTCCACACCATCAGACCAGCTCTACTGGGTGAGAAGCTGACAGTTGTGCATGTAGATGCCTCTTATGTGGCCTGGATTATTGACTACCTGACTGGCAGGCTACAGAATGTGTGGGATTGTGTGTTGAACGACGTGATCAGCAACACCGAAGCCCCGCAGGGGGCCATTTTCTCTCTTTTTCTCTTCACCCTCCTCAAAGCAGGCTTTAGCTACTGCACAGAGACTTGCCACCTTCATTTGTTTTTTTGATGACTCTGCAGTAATGGGGTGTATCAGAGTAGGTGATGAGGAAGTGTACAGGACTGTAGTGAACAACTTTGTCACCAACAGGCTCAACAAACTGATCAACAAGACCAGTAATATCGTAGGTGTGGAGCTTGACTCTCTGAAAGTGGTTTCAGAAAGAAGGATGCTGACTAAGTTAAGGAAAATATTGGACATTGTTTCACACCCTCTCCATGATGTGCTGGACAGGCACATGAGCATGTTCAGCAGCAGACTCATTCCACCATGATGCATCACATGCCACAGGAAATCATTACTACCTGTGGCCATCAAACTCTATAATTCCTCCCTGGGAATCCTTGACTAGATTTAGATTGTGTACCGTCAGCTGCTCCCATATATTCTCCCCAAGGGGTCACCACAGCTAGTATCATTTCATTCAAAAGAGATGAACTATAACACTTAACCCTCTCCACCCTACTTGCTCACACAGACAGGACACAGTACCACAAACACACCAACCCCTCCTTTATTTTCCTTCTGCAGCTAGCTGCTAAATGTCACAGATCGTGAACAGGACATTCAGATCAGCACTTGGTGACTATGGGAAGGAAAGAATCCCTTTTAACAGGAAGAGACCACTGGCAGAACCAGGCTCAGGGAGGGGCAATCATCTGCCTCAACTGGTGGATGAGAGGACAGAGAAGAGAGAAAGGAGAGCAAAGAGAGACACAGACTATGACAGATAGAAGACATTTAATGACATGCAGCAGTAACAAATAAATGCATGGGGAGTGAAAAGAGGCTGGTGGAGAAGAAATGTCCAGCACATCATAAGAAGCCCCCGGGCAGCCGAAACCTATTGCAGCATAATTAAGCCCTAACTACAAGATTTATCATAAAGGAAAGTTTGAAGCCTAATCTTAAAATAGAAAGGGTGTCTGTCTCCCGAATACAAACTGGGAGCTTTTTGTAAGTATTAGGTACATCACAGCACCATGAACCAATGTGCCATTGTGAGTCCAGGCATTATAAAAGCAATTCTGTGGGAAAAAATTGGTTTCCCCTTCAAAGAAGACTATAGGACATTTATGTTGTTATTGGACATATCGATGCTGCACTAAAAATGAAGTAAAATGTTAAGAAGTAGGTGTAAATGAGTATTCACTCCTATTCACTGAGACCTGTCTTGCAAGCATGCTGTCCTGTGCCCTTGGTTGAGCTGCAGCCATTTCATGTACAATATAATGGAAAGTGGAATGGCTGCGATAGACTGGTAGCCTGTCCAGGGTCATGTCACATGACAGCTGGCTCCAGCCCCAGCTTTCTGGATTATTCACAGCTGGGTGATGTGCTTCCTGGGGTTTATGAATGTGCAGGTTGGATAACAGAGATTACAACACTACCAGTGCTATGGATTTATTTTTTCTTGTCAGCTGAGAGAGGACTCTATGGGAAGCTCCTTATTAGGGAACAAGAACCAGCCAACAGCCTCAGGGCCAACACCTGCACAGTTCACTGCATCTTCGAGAATATAAGAGTTTTAACCTTAACTACTGCGGTAAAGTAAAAATGATGAGCTTCAACACTGTTTCCAATGTTCTAATGTACACTTTTTGATGACTGTGTGTGTGAGTGATTGTCAAACCACATGCAAAAAATATAGCTTTTCTATTCAGGGCAATTGTGGAAGTCTAATGCTTTGCAGGGACAAAACCATGAAAATCCACTCTATGATCCCTAACCCTGATTAAACACAACTGTTGTTAGAAAGCTGTAGTTTTCCATTTCACGAAGTGCAACCTCCTTCAGGTGTAAAGAATGAATACAGTACAAATAGAGGCGACAAGAAGGAAAATGTTTTTAAATGCAATCATGTTCAGTTTCTTTACGACTGAGCTGTACCAGATGTCATGGTTCTTGGGTTTTTGTGTTCTAGTCTTGTACTATTCTGAGAATAATTTCAGGAGTAACTTTTTGTTCTATCCCCTCTCTAGTTCCATATACTGCATTTGAGTTCTATTCACAGTTGGTACATACACTGTGTAAAAAGACACATTGACCTTTTTTCACTGTGAAATTAAATCAGACTAAACTTCTCCTGTTTTAGGTTAGATAGGATTGTCAAAATTATTTCTATTTGCATAATGCTGCAATAATGAGAGAGAGAATATTTTAGAGAGATTTTTATTTATTTCTTCAAAGTCAGAAGTTTACATACACAAAGATTACTGTGCCTTTAAAAAATGTGGGAAAGCCCAGATGATGATGACATGGCTTTGAAAGCTTCTGGTAGGTTAAATTACAACATTTGATTTAATTGGAGGCACATCCGTGCATGTATTTTAAGCCCACACTCAAACACACTATTTCCTTTTTTGACATTATGGGAAAATCAAAAGAAATCAGCCAAGATATCATGAAGAGAATTGTGGCGCTCCATAAGTCTGGTTCATCCTTGGGTAAAATTTCCAGATGCTTGAAGATACCACGTTTATCTGTTCAATCAATTATCTGCAATTATAAACAACATGGGAATGTCAGGTCCCGGCATCTTAAAACAGGTGAGGACCCCAACGCAGGACGCAGAGACGACAAGTGAGTTTCTAGCAGCTTATTAACGCACTTCAGCAGCGGCTGAAGACTGAATAGGCACATCAGCTTCAGCTGATGGCTAAGAGAGCACATCAGCTGGTTGAAAGGAGGACATAACAGCTGATGGTGGAGGGAGTACGGCAGCTGTGGCTGAGGTGGGGGAAGCACTTCAGCGGTGGCTGAAGGCTGGATTTGTGCCTCAGCAATGGCTGGAGGTGGAAAAAGCGCGCTTCAGCCGCGGCTGAAGGCAGAGAGTGCGCTTCAGCCGCGGCTGAAGGCAGAGAGTGCGCTTCAGCCGCGGCTGAAGGCAGAGAGTGCGCTTCAGCCGCGGCTGAAGGCAGAGAGTGCGCTTCAGCCGCGGCTGAAGGCAGAGAGTGCGCTTCAGCCGCGGCTGAAGGCAGAGAGTGCGCTTCAGCCGCGGCTGAAGGCAGAGAGTGCGCTTCAGCCGCGCTTCAGCCGCGGCTGAAAAGACCCCTCAGCAGCGGCTAGAGGTGGAGGATGCCCTTCAGTGGCGGCTGAGGGCTGGGTCAGTGCCTCAGTGGCAACTGACGGCAGGGAGAGTTCTCCAGCGGCTGCTGGAGGTGGGGGGCGTGCTTCAACAGCAGCAGAAGGCAGAGTTAATGCCCCAGCTTTGGCTGAGAGCAACGAAAATGCTTCAGCAGCGGCTGGAGGCAGAATAAGCTCCTCAGTGGTGACTGAGGGCTGCAAAGACGCCACTGAGGGCAAGAGAGATGCCACAGAGGGCGAGAGAACGAAAGGGGAAAGAAAACAAGGTGGCCCTGAACAAAAACACACAAAAGGGAAGCCCTGAATTAGCAAAACATAAATCCACATCAAGATCAGGAACACAAAGCGAGGGCTTAAAACAAAACACATTAGAATTCTCCCCCGAAGACGAAACAAAAGGCTGGAGCCCACAGCCAGTATTAAATTGTTCAAAAAGGGTCTCTAGGGGACCAGGTGCAGCCACAGTCTTAAGAGACCCCAGTGAGCGAATGCTAGCGGCCGGCACAGGAACAGAAAGGCCTGCTAAGGGCATAGACAAAGCTTTATCGGCCGATGGCTTGATAGCTAAATAGCTAGTCTGGGGCTCAAGAAAAGAAACACGCACCTGGGGCTCAGTCTCTTGCAGCTGCACCGGCGAGGAAAGGTCCGAGGCAGCGGAAGCTCCGACACACTCTGTGGAGCGAAGTCTGCTGCGTGCGGAGGCTCAGACTGCTCCAACAGCATGGCCCTGGAAGCGAACGACGGTGATCCGGGCTCCCCCAGCAGCTTGGGCTCCGAAGAAGACAGCTTGTGGTGACGCCGACTGCCGGGGCGTCTCCCCCTGTCGGTCGGGGCGGAAGCTGGGCTTGCACGCTCATCCGAAGCCAGCAGCCCGGGAACTCGCTGCCCCTCCAGTTCAGGCGGATCCGGAACGCGCAGCTCCTCCGGTACAGGAAGCTCGGGGACGCGCAGTTCCTCTGGTCCAGGAAGCTCCTCAGGTTCCGGCAGCTCTTGCGGGACAGGCGGCTCAGGAACGCGCAGCTCCTCCGGTACAGGCAGCTCCTCGGGTTCAGGCAGCTCCTCCGGGACAGGCAGCTCGCGATGGCGCCGTCTGGCGCGGCGTCTTTTTCTGCCAGCAGGTCCGGAAACTGGATCTGTTTGCCCAAACAAATATATCAGCACAAACACCTGATACCAACAGTCAAACACGGTGGTGGAGGGGAGATGATTTGGGCTTGATTTGGGACTGGGTCATGAAAAAGGACAATGATCCCTAGCACACCAGCAAATCTGTGAGAGCGTGGCTGAAAAAGAAAAGAATCAAAGTGTTGCAATGGCCTAGTAAAAGTCCAGATCTCAAGCTGATTGAAATGCTGCATTGGGACCTTAAGAGAGCTATGCATTAATACATGCCCACAAACCTTAATGAACTGAAGCAACATTGTGAAGAACAGTAGGCAAAAAGTCCTCCACAGTGATGTAAGGAACTGATAAACTCGTACAGAAAATGATTATTTTAAGTTATTTTTGCTGGATCATGGGGTGTACTTGGTTTTTCACACATGTCATTTCTATTTTGGCTTCTTTTTTCGATAGATAAATAATGACACAGTGGACATGCTGTAAAACCATAGAACTTAAAGAGGGTGTATTTTTTTTTCACATGACTTGTGTATGTCACTGATGTGTTCTTGGGTATGAGGCATTTAGGTCGACAGACAAAAGTAAGAAAATAACATGTAAATATAGTTTTGTTCAATAATGCTATATAAGAGCTCATGTGCTTGGTTTACCTTTTTAAAAATAATCTGTTAGATCATTTTCGGTAACAAATTAATCATCTTTAATATAATGTCATCATGCCTATTCTCAAGTACTAAAAAGGCAAACCCATATTCACTGTATTGTCCTCATTAATGATGCAGCATTAATGTGTCTGACTTTTACTGCTACAACTATTAAATGTTTTTTAATGTTAATTAACCTCCTGATGATTTTCTTGAATTTTTTTCTTTGCGAATCACAGAAATTTTTAGACAAATGCTTTGTCATTTGCACCATGTTGGGGTAATATGTTGAGATTATTTTAATCAGCCAACATTCCCAAAAAAATCCAAAATGTACAGAAATAACAGAAATTTAAAAAAATCTGCAGAGAAGATTTAAATAGTGGGGTAAGTCTTATTTGAATAACAAGTCAAACAAATTGGCAAGATATTTTAAGATTGAGGAACTGTCATCATAATTAAAGACACAAGCTGTTATGTAACAGGTGAAAACATACCAAGAAAGGAGAGATGAGAGAGGTGTAAATAAAATCTTTTTAAAAGAGGGGTGTGCCTCAGATGGACACATGGGATTTTCCCAGCTTCAGAATAATATTTATGCTATTTTTGTGCAAGGACAAAGATGCAGGGAGACAGGGCAGCAGGGAGAGTGAGGGAGAGGCAGAGGGTTAGAGATTGTGTGCCAGTTTTCTGAGGCGTGTGCTCCTTTTTTCCTGCTCCTGCTGTGTGTGCGCGTTTGTGTGTTTGTGCAGTTTGAGGGTCACCCAGGAAGCGACTGCAGCGCAGCTCTTAGTCATCCTCACACCTCTCTCCTTTTTACCTGACTGTCCATCTGTCTACATATTTACCACCAGAAACAGATTTCCTGCTATATGCAAATTTAATTAAAGGATGCAGATTTTACCTTTAAATAGGGTTACAGTAAATACTGAGCAGATAGTGTGTAGAAATATTAATGAGGGTAGTCCTGCCTATAAAAGCCAGAAGGCACTGCTGAAACCGCTATGAAGGTTCTATGTTTGAACACACACAAACAAAAAAAATGTTGATTCATTTTCAGTCCATTTGATCCAGTAAGCCTGCTCATGCTTTTCCATTTTATATCATATGTCTCGTACTATTATTTTTCTCAAAACTGGTCTCCTGATCTAACAACAGTATTAGAAAAGGATCAGATTAGCTGGGCATTAATCAAGTACACCATGTTGCATGACAAAAGTGCAAATTGCAACATCCATGGGTAAATCAGAGGGCTGTTCAAAAACTTGACACCAAATTTGTAACATAAATGTCAACAGTTCCGGCTTCATGCTCCTGCTGTGAAAAACAGAAGTTTACGTTAATCTTTTTTTCTAAACTGCTAGCTATTGGCATGTTTGTCAATGTTGGCAAAATACGTAGTTCAACTGGACATCCACTTTTAAATTAAGAATACCTATTGTGCTGCTGTAATAAAGTTTTTAAAAATATAAAGAAGGTACGTGATGACGCACTTTCAGTTTTCCGCTATTTTAAATGCTGCGGGTACAACAAACACTTCGCAGCAGCTAGCAACACATGAACAACTCTGACGGGACCTTCTGACAGTTGTATAAAAATCACTTTTAAGTCTGCTAACATATTTTATATTAGAATATAGTTTTTCATATAGTTACATTAAGTGTTTATCAATAAGTCAACAGTTTAAATGCTGGTCAGGAGGGGAAATTTGGCCCATGAGTACATTTCTGGGATATGTGCAGAAGAGGACAGTATGTCTCACATTTTGTAAGAAAGGCATGGCTTCTGGGAGAGAAGTAGATGGAACTATTAAAAGTGTAATGGAGAAATGTGTTTTATTGTATTAACTACAGACATCACTGTAATTAAGTAGATAACCAACATTTCAATCAGATGCGCAACAATAACTGTTGAGCAGGACGTAACCTCTCCTAATCAGTTAATATAGCCTGGCCAAGATTTACACACTTACTACACGATAAACATTTCAGAATTTGAGCTGCCCTTGAACTAAATGATCTGGTACATGTAAATTTGGTTATTATAGCCCAACATAAAAAGTTCATTATACACCAGTATATCCAATGTAGTATGTTTTAGATATAAATAAACTTTATCTAAACTTTTTCTAACAGTGAACAAGTTACTGGGCCTTAAAAGTATATAGTTTATACTTTAAAACTCTGTAACTGATATTATTTCATTATGAAAATGGAGGGAACCATATGGAAAAAATGCCATTAACCCTTGCAGAAATGTGAAAAAATGAATGCATTGAATTGCAAAGTAAGCACTTGATATTGGAATGACCAAAAGTCACTGTTTTATTCAGTATGACCAAAATGAGTGACTGAATCACCGGTGAAGTCCAAGAGCTGTTTTCCCATAGACTTCTGTAAGAGTGGTAGGTTTGTTGCAACCACAGGTATCACCCCCTAGTGGCTGTTACAAAGAATGCACTTCTGCATTAGCTTCACTTATTAGACTCTTCTTTTCAAAGTAGGGAGTACATGAGTTCACACAAAAAGTTCATCTTACATACATACATTTAATCTTAAGTATTCTCACCTCATCTTCTCTTGTGGTAGATGGGAGGAGGGGGATGAGAGAAAGAGCCTGACAACTGCAACTCCTAATTGAGGTTGTGTCTCCTTCTAGTCTTTCCCAGCCTCCCTGCTCCACTCATGGCAAATATAGCAACATACACCACAGGGGAGAATCAGTGCTCTCCAACCATGTTTTTTCTGGCATCTAAATGGTAGAATGGAGGAATTTTTTCCTTTTGATCCTTGGATTTGCAGTGTTCTCTGGGGTTCATAAAATTGCAAGGGGCACTGTTACTTGGATTCTGTGCTTTCTATTGCTTATGTGTGAGAGTATGCATCAACAATAACAATATCATCTTTAGTTTATTTTTATTTTATTTATGTAGTTATGTTTCTGTAACTCTTAGTTGAAGAAAGACGATGAATGAAAGCAAAAACAGCAGTTGACTAGACTGAAATACAGTAATAAACCTATCAATGAGGCAGAGAGTCTTTTAACTAAATAAATGAAATCAATATGAATAGTTATTGTGCTGCCCTAAAGTGTAAGTGTGTGGGTTTGTGGGGGTTGCATTGATTCTTACCAACTGTTCTTACATTTAAAAAGCACCATTGTGGGAATATTGACTTCACAAAAAAACATGGCCAGCAAAACTTGACCTTTGCTTGAATTAAAGAATGGACATGATTAGTGGTCTAAAAGGCACACACTCATTCATCTTTAGGTTGTTATGAGATTCAACATTTTATTTTGTTCTGAAATGAAAGCTTAGCTTCAGGGAATCTGATCTTTAGTACCAATATGTGCAAAGTGAATAAGCTAATTTAGAACACCTTCATCTGGCCTGGAGAAATAGTCTGTTAATCTATAAAAAAGCCCTTCGTAAAGCAAGGCCATCTTACTATTCGTCACTGATAGAAGAGAATAGAAACAACCCCAGGTTTCTTTTTAGCACTTTAGCCAGGCTGACAGAAGAAACCAGCCACAGGGGCCCACAAGCCAGTGTACTCCTAGTGCTGGTCCCAAGCCCGGGTAAATGGTGAGGGTTGTGTCAGGAAGGGCATCTGGCGTAAAAACTTTGCCAAATCAAATATGCAGATTCATAACACGACTTCCATACTG
>VUQH01081711.1:0-12402 GCA_015106775.1 Etroplus canarensis | reverse complement strand
TTGTCCTGCTCAAACATGAAGCTGCTGCCAATCACACTCTTTCCAGATGGTATTACATGGTGGATCAAAATCTGATGCTACTTTTCTGTTTTCATAATTCCATCAGTTTGGACAAGATGTCCAACATCCCTCCATCAGACCTGTCTCCACTGATGTTCAGTCCACTTCTTGTGTCATTTTCATAGCTCAGCCTTTTCTCCCTGTTTCCCTTCCTTAAGAATGTCTTCTTGACAGCCACCCGTCCACTGAGACCATTTCTGATGAGACTTCAGTGAACAGTAGATGGATCAGCTGAAGGTCCAGAGGCGTCTCTCAGGTCCTGTGTCAGGTCTTTGCTGGATTTGTTCCTAGTTGTTAAGGACATGACTTTCTGATGCTGTCCATCTGCTGTAGATAGTTTTTTAGTCCTCACACTTCTTCTTCTGTCCTCCACTTGTCCAGTTTCCTCTCATTTTTAAGGACACACTGCACACCATTCTGAGAGATGCCAAGTTTTCAGCCAACAGCTCTTTGAGAATCACTTTATTTTCTGTCTGTCAAACTGTGTTATCTTTGGAATTCTTCAGAGATTCAACTAAAGAAATGGGAACAAATGATGTGTTTCAGAAACAAAAAGCCTAAAGATCCCATGTAAAACTGGTTCTTTGCTAAGCTGTCTGTAATGTGTCGACACAACACTGGTTCATCCTTTGTGTTCGGAGACTTTTGATGATGAATGACTCACAGGTCAGAGTTAAGTTCCTGTGAAAATGTTCAGGTACAAGAACTGGACTGAAAATGAGTGAAAACACTTTAAAGATCTTCAGAAAGTCTAAAACTGCTGATCAGACACTTTGAAACGGGACACGACACGAGGGCTGGATCAAAACGTTTGCACAGTCCTCTTCACAGCAAACTGTTTCAGTTCAGTTTCAGAACAACAGAACTGAACCAATCAGAAACACTCAGGGCTTAAAGTGAAGCTATAAAAAAAATCTTATAATAATTAAAACTAAAGAGATTAAAGCTGTTTAAATCTGATTTCTGATGTGTGACAGTTTCTTATGGACCCTCAGATTTAAGCAGCCGGCCCTCAGTGGGCCTCACACCAGCGGTTGGACGCCGCTGCCTCAGATCGTTTCTCATGCTGGAAAATGTGAAACCATGGAGCAAAGAAGCGTGTGCATCATGTTTATGTTTGTTTCCTCTGCAGTCTAAACATTTAGCTACTTTTATATTTTCATGTTTTTTATGATGATGACGTCGTTATTTTTAGTGTTTGGAGATTTTCAGCCTTTAAACAACATGATTTTAAAAACGCTTCATAAGAAATACGACTAACAGGAGTGACTCGTTTCACACTGAAATCAAGAAACAGACAAAGTGGAATTTTGTTGATTTTATTTTAAAATATTGGTACAAACATTAAAAACGTGCTGAGCTGGTGCAGACAGAGCCGATCCCCTCTGCTACATCTGTGTGATGAAGAGTGTTTTCAGTCCTGACCTGATGAAGACGATGATGAGAACAGACGGGATGATTGTGTTGTCTCACGCTGCCTCCTGCTGGTGGAGATGCTCTCCTGCAGCCATGCAGCTGCTCAGGTAAACTGCGGGTTAAGTTTGATTGGATTTAAGGTTTCCTGATGAGCAGGTTGATTATCACAAGTCTGCGGGTGTCACTGATCGTCTGCGTCCTCCGCTTTCTGTCCAACAATGATGCTGCTGTACATCTTCTGCTGCTCCTCTTTGAACGAGTCCTTCACTTTGCCTCGCTTCAGCCCTCCGTCCCTGTGGCACACAAAAAATAAGGCTCACGTTGAAAAGGAATGAGTTTTTCTTGAGTTTGTCAAACTATTTTTTGACCTTCCAGTATTGACAGTCCTGTGACAGACTGACTGCAATAAGTTGCAGCAATGGTTTTCTGTGTGACCTCATCAGTCTCTCACAGGGCTGTGCAGGAATTTTGTCCCACTCTTCTTTACAGCGTTGCTTCAGTTCATTCATTCATGCACAGCTCTCTCAAGGTCCCGCCATAGCATTTCAGTGGGGTTGAGGTCTGGACTTTGACTGGGTCACTGCAGCACCTTGACTCTTTTCTTTTTCAGCCATTCTGCTGGGAGATTTGCTGCTGTGCTTGGGATCACTGTCCTGTTACATGATCCAGTTTGGATCAAGCTTTAGCTGTGGGACAGATGTCCTCACATTTGACTATAGAAAAGGAGTCAGCAACCTTTACTATCAACAGAGCCATTTTTCATTAATTTTTTGACCAAAAAAAATTGTATGGAGCCATGAAACTTTTTTGGGCCTCGTTCCATAAGAACCTACAGTGACACACTCAAACAAATCTTCTTTATAAAGCTTCCTGCTTGACCCTGACTTATGAAGTCCCTAAGGCAGGGGGTTCAAACTCTGGGCCCACGGGCTACTTCTGGTTCAAGATTTGATGTCAAAAATATCATTTAGTTCAGCCCTTTAAAGGGCTACATTGCAATTATATAATGAATGCGGCCAAATGTCATGATGTAATTGTAATGTGGCTCTTCATGACATTTTTGTCATCAAATCACAGAGCGAAGGTAGGGGCGGGGCTGGGAGTTTGAAACCCCTTCCCTAAGGATAAATGGGTCTGGGCTGTCATGGGTTAAAGTAAAGGTGACGTAACTTACTGGATATAAATTAGCTGATCAATATTAGTAACTGGGTGCAAATTAGAACCTTTTAACTTGCATTAGAGTTTTATTTTGGTTACATTAATATGTTAAGGGATGGCTGTGGCTCAGGAGAAAGAACGGGTCATCTTCTAACCTGAAGGTTGGTGGTTCAAGCCCCAGCTGTAGAACAACTGTAAGGTGGATGAAAATGTATCTATTAACGTGTTTACATTGAAACAGCTGTGGTTGTGTACAACATCGTTAAATTAAAAGCGGGACGAGCCTTTTAAACTAAGGCCCGTTTTCAGTTTCACTAAAATCTTTGTGAAAGATCAAAAGCTCTGCTCTAGAATACAGGATGTCTCAAAAAGATGGACCCAAATTCAGTGCAGTATATTTCCTGATGGCAACGTGTGACAATTACACAAAGTTACAAATGGTTATTTGTGGTCTTTTGAAACTCTATGCCCCGCCCTTTCATGTGGTAAACGGCTGCAGGGGTTTCAAATCAGGTCCATCCTTTTGAAACATCCTGTACTTTGGTCTACAGAGGAGTTCATGGTGGACTGCAAGGCGTCCAGGTCCTGTGGCTGCAGAACAAGCCCAGGTTCCAACCAGCTCAGTATGTGTGGTGCTCTGAGCGCCGTCTGACTCGGTTCTACCCTGAGAGGAGAGTTATGAAGTCCTCACCATGCCAAGTCGAGCAGTCCTCCCTGATCAGCGATGGCAGACTTCACTCTGTTGGCAAACTGAGCGGCGTTCTCCCCGTCCTGCTTAAACACAGAGCGACAGCAGCGTTCATACACAGATCCATGGTTCTAACTCACCTCTATGATGCTCCTCAGCCACGCCAACCAAGCAGCATCGGTCACTGACGATGGCTGCTGCCGCCTGGGTACAGCACAGGTTCACGTGGCGAGCTTCGACGGACAGACATGGAGTTTTTCAGAGGAAGCTGTTCTGATTCTGGACAAACTACAACCTCTGAGAGCCGCTGTCAGCTTCCGGAAGTCACGGCTCCGCTTCGCTTTCCAGGATCTTCTAACCTCACAGGCTGGAACGTTCTAAACCTAACCCCTCCTCCCCATCTTCATCTGCAGACCCGTCATCATCAGCTTCTTCTTCAGGCTGCTCCCACCACAGCAGGCCATCTGCCCCCATCTCACCCTGTCCTTGCATCCTCTTCCCTCACACCAACCCTCTGCATGTCCTCCTCCACTACATCCATCAACCTTCTCTGTGGTCTTCCTCTTCTCCTGCCTGCCTGGCAGCTCCATCCTCAACATCCTTTGTCCAATATGTCCTACTATCCCTCCTCTGAACATGTCCAAACCATCTCAGCCTGAGCTGTCCCTCTGATGGACTCATTCCTAATCCTGTCTTTCCTGGTCACTCCCAGTGAACATCTCAACATCTTCAGCTCTGCCACCTCCAGCTCCACCTCCTGTCTTTTTGTCATACCATACAACACTGCAGGCATCACGTCATCATAACAACATGACAACAAACCGAACAGTCACACTTCTGTCACTGTGTCTGAGTTTGGGCACTGGGACAGTGAGACTACACTGCCACCATCAGGTCAGACTGGGAATTACAACAAGAACACCTCCACCTTTAGAGACTCCGTGCCCTCCTTGGATGATGCCCTTCCTGACACAACCCTCCATGGTGAGAGGGGCTCGTGTCCCTACCTGGAATCGAACCAGGGACCTTTTGCTTGTGAGGCGAACGTGTAAACAACTACACTACAGAATATTGTGAAAAGTTCCATATTGTCGACTCACGGTGTAATTAACTCAAACCCCTGCAGGGGGTTCCTGAGCCTCTAAATGGTCTCAGCCTGGTTCAGTAGGACACAATCATGGGGAAGACTGCTGACTGGACAGCTATCCAAAAGACAAAAGGTCACTGTTAAAGAAGCTGGCTGTTCAGAGTGATGTATCCAAGTACATATTAACAGAGATAACCCTAACCCTGAGAGGACTTCAGTAGGTCAACATTTCTGTATTTAAAATCCTTTTTTATTGGTTTTATGTAATATTCTAATTTTCCGAGACTGAACTTTGGTTGTTCGCTGACTGCAAGACATAATCATCAAAATGAACAGAAGGAAACAGCTGAAACACATCACTGTGTGTGGAATGAATGTGTGAGTTGGACTTTTTGAACTGAATTACTGTTTTGATGATATTTTGATGTATTGAGTTGCGTCTGTCTGTTCTGATGTCATTTTTACATCACAGATTCTACTGATTTCTTTTGCACCTCTTAATTTATTACTTGTGTGCACTGAGGTTTTCATATGTCTCCCAAAGACCTGTTGCTGTGGAAACGAAGTGAAACATGAAGCAGAATAAAGTTAAAGTGTTTGTCGATATAAATGTTGGGTGGGAAGTTTACTTGGTCGAAAGCAGAACCACCACAGTTATTCATATGACACACCATCAGCTGATGTTATTAAAGAGGCCATGTGACTGGTTTAATGAGGTTTTGATGAGGTTTGGTCCAACTGAAGGTCCTGTATTGTCTACATGTTGTATCTGTGTGCTGTCACTAGGGGGCAGTGTGGGCAAACATTGTTCATGTTTGCTGGAGCTTCAGAACCAAGCAAATCTGCTTCTTTATGCGTGCTTTTTGATCTTTGATGGTTTTTGGTCACATCTGTCATCACCGTCAGACTAAGAGCTGCTGGAGGTCTGCATGCATGTGCGTCAAATTCCCACAATCCCTCTCTCTGAGTAGGTGAAGAGCTACACAAACAAACCCCGAGGTGGCAGCGTTAAGCCCCAATCTCACGTACGAATGTTCCTTCAGCTGCTCCCTTCAGTGGATTAATCCACAGTGGTAAATTAGCAGATGTTTTACACTGGGTGCCCTCCCTGACGCAACCCTCCATGGTGGGGGGGGGCTTGTGTCCCCACCTGGAATTGAACCAGGGACCTTTGGCTTACTGTATATAGTGTTCTGAGAGCTCAGTCAAAGGAGGAACCTGTTTCCGCTCTGTGATGCAGATGTTCCTGCAGGTGTGTGACCTCTGACCTAGGCGTACCTGTATGGTCATGGGCGGGAGGTACCACACGTTGACGACGATGGCCCAGCTGGTCATGGTGCGCAGCAGGTAGCTGACCATGTTGTACTTGCTGCTGTTCCAGAAGGCGTCGCCGAAGCGAGGGTCGTACTGAGGCACAGGGAGAATGAAGGTGAGTCAGTTTCTCACACCTGATTGGCTGGGCTAAAACAAACTCCGGCGGCATGACGGTACCTTGATGGCGACCGGATAAATGGTTCCTCCGATCTCAAAGCTCCCCTTCTTGAACATCATGACTGACGTGTTGTTGATGCACGTTCCTGTTACAGAGTGACAGGCAGATGTCATCCAACCACATAACCACCACTATCATCAGCATCATCATCACATGACCGCAGACACCGACCTTCAGGAAATATCAGGATGGGAAGTTTGGTCTTGGCTGCCACGTGAGCTCTGAGCCTGCAGAGAGAGGAACAACATGTTCATGAGTCATGGTCACCCGGCAGTTTATTTTTTTAAACCCATCAAAAGACACGTCCGACGAAGGACGACCACCACCCTGCTGCTTTAAACTTCAGGAACTCCTGGATCCAGGCTTCCGGTCACTGGGAGCATCCCGGTTCTGCGTTCCCTTCAGTCACAGAGCATCGGCGTGACCCGTGAACACTCACGGTTAAAGCTGCAGTCAGTTTTTCATTTGAGGGAACTGAACTCAGGCTGAGTCAGCAGGTTTAGGCTAATCTGATAGGTTAGCGCATCTGAAGAACGTCTGGGAGCCTCAAACACAGCTGCTGAAAAACAGTTGGATTGGATTGGATTGCTTTATTGTCATTTCAACTACATATAAATACACAGTCAAACGAAATAGCGTTCCCCCAGGACCCGGTGCCCCATACAAGGGTTAATGCCGGCCGGCCACCGGCATCAAGCGATGCCGAGGACTGACGGCCTGGTCCACACAGCTAGCCGAGATCGGAGCCCCCAGAAACTGCCCAGCCACAGCATCAGCCCTGCGATGATACTCCCCCGAGAACCCCAAAACTTTGGTTTCCCTGACGCTGCCCGGCAGGTCATGAAAAACGCCGCCGGATCACCAATTAACACTGTCTGTGGACGGACCTACGGAGCTACGACAGCGTCTGGTCGTCCTCGAACCTCTGACTTTCGAACACAAACTCCACCGTCCCGGCGTCCATAACACCCGAATACCGGGTCACAACCGGGTCAAAACAGGGACAACCACAGGGGTACAAGCACCACCTTGGTTCCGGAGTGGCCGCGCGCTACCGTCACGCCGCCATCTTGGCCCTTCTTGGCCCATGAGGTGACGCTCACATGCAGCACCTCCGCAGCCCACTAGGCAGCAATGGGAATTGCTCGTCTAGAGGACGAGTTTGTTATAAACTTCTAAAGTAGGGAAGGAAATTCAAGAGG
Organism: Etroplus canarensis; assembly: GCA_015106775.1. Lineage (NCBI taxonomy): Eukaryota > Metazoa > Chordata > Actinopteri > Cichliformes > Cichlidae > Etroplus > Etroplus canarensis. Next base: position 5,299 of record VUQH01081711.1, on the reverse strand, counting down.
GCGCCACAGAGTCATCCAGCAGCTGTGAAACAGCTGGACACATTAGGAGCATCCGTAGTGTGTGGGCGTGATCCGAGCGTCTGAGCTGCTATGTGGACCACAAATAAAAACCCTCTGCGTCGCTGAATCTGAATCTCAGTGCTGTCATTTATAAAATTCAGCCTCACCTGCTGGTCACCGCGTGGCGATCTTTCATCTCCGACCTCTCGAACCAAACATGAGGGCAGGACCTCACCATGGACCTCTGGACGACCCCCATCAGACCTCCATGAATCTGCCCCACCTGTAGACGACGCAGCGTCAAAGCATCCTGTCACACACGCACACACACGGACTGCCAGAGATACTCACCATGGCATAGCAGCCGTCATTGGCCAGGATGACCACATCGATGGGCGTGGTGTGATTGGCGACACATATCCCTCCTTTCTGAGGTTTGTTCTCCCTGCACAAACCAAACAGACGAGGCGCTCACATCATGTCACGCTTACAGCAGCCAAAGGAAATGTGCCGCAGAGCGGTTAGCCGACTGACCTGTTGTAGTAATGGATGGTGGCTGACAGTCCTCTGGCACAGATCCTGTAGCAGGTCAGGTGGACCAGCTCGCTCAGCCAGTGCTTCACGCTGAAACACGCCGCAAACAGAAAAGCTTTAAAATAGTAGAAACACACGAAATGTCAAGAAGGGCGGCGACTCCGTACCTGCTCTCAGGCAGAAATCCAACCAGAGTCGTTCCAACGACCAGCCACGAGAGGCCGATGATGGCCAGCGCGATCCTGCAGGAACACCACGAGAAGGGCGTTAAATTCGTCTTTACCACAGCTTCACCCTGAGGGAGATGGGAGCTAAAACAGCTTCTCTCAGACAGAGGAAGACCTGAGGGGCTCCTTAAGGGGGCCGGCAGAAGATAAAGACTTCATGTAAGGTTACACTAGTGGAGTCCTAAAGTTATAGACTGAATTTTAACCATTTGGAGGGAAAGTTCAAACCTAATTCTGGGACAAAGTCAGGAGCAAGGGATGTTTATCTGATTTTCCTGGTGATTCTGTACATGTAAATAACTGCCCACGTAAGTACCCACAAGTGTTTCAGCATGGCTGCTGAGTCACACGACTTCTGCACAAGTCATGAATTTGAATTTGAGTTAATGATCTTCTTTTTTTTAACACTTGACAAAGTCCATTTTTATACCAGCTAGGGGTTGGACAGCAGCGGCTCGCTGCTTCTTTACTACGTGCACAATTGTTAGTCAGCGAGTATTTTGACCACGTGGACCTGACCTAAACCCTACTGAGAACTTGTGGGTCCTTCTCAAACGTGACATGTGCGGTGTAGGACAACAGTACACCCCTCTGAACAGTGTCTGGGAGGCTGTGGTTGCTGCTGCACAAAAAGTTGATGGTCAACAGATCAACAAACTGACAAGACTCCATGGATGGAAGACTTCAGAGTGTTATTGAAAAGAAGGGTGGCTTTGTTTATCATTCTCACTTTAACAGATGAAAAGAATAAAGTGAGATGGGAGTATTTTTTTTCTTCTTTGAGTTGTGTAATAATTCTGCACACTGATAGTTGCTTAATAATTGTGCGTGCACAGATATTCTCATACAAAAGCCAAAACCTCACTTTCACTTCCTTAAATATTTGAGGTTTATTAACATTTTGTTGTTGTTGATTATAAAACTAGTCAGGAAGCAGAAACCATCAGGTTTCAGCTGCTTTGGTGCAACGAAAGTGACCAGGACACCTGAAGAAGCAACAACAAGGCAACCTCCTCACATCAAAGGGTACTGCTAACCTTTGCCCCCTCCTGACTGACTCTGGAGTCTAGTGTTCCTGCATGAGATGGTACCTGCAGCCTGTCCAGGGTGCGCAGCAGTTACGGTCCTCTGTAACACACGGTCTCAGAACATGGAGGAGACACCAGAAGACGGACATCCTCAATGTGAGGAGGAACAGGAAGAGTGACCTCCAGCAGGCTGCCCGCATGCGTGTCTCTGACCAGACAGCAGGTCTGAGGACTTCATCGTGTTACCTACCATCAGTCAGGATACTGCTGGCTAACACTCGGAGGTCTGTGGTGAACGCTACAACACCCCATGGCCCCCCTCAGGGAGTGGGATTCTGACCATGTGGCCATTACAATACTTGTGGCTAAACATTTATTTATTTACGCTCTCTTTGCGTGGAACAGATGTTTGGTTGTTACCACGTGTTGATGGACTCTAATCCACTATAAGCAGTAAGCCCTGTGCTCTTTAGCCTGGTTCCTGCCGCTGCTGCTCTTGTGAAAGCTCAGGACGCTGAAATCAGGGTCGCTGTTTCGCCATCGCCGTCTCCCTGAGGAGTTGAGAAGCTGAGCCATGTCACACTGACCTGAGAGGGAAGAGGACGCAGTATCGCACGAGCACGCCAATTCCCCAGATGACGGTGAGGCGGAGGCTGATGTAGCGGAAGTTCTGGTTGGTGCGGGTCAGGAGATTCCAGGAGGCCAGCTCCTCAGAGGAGAAGCGCTGGGTCACCTGGTCGTCCACGATGCTCTCCAAGCCTTTCTTACAAAAGTACAGAGCGTCGCTCAGGGCGAACTCGCTGCCGCCGTCCAGGGGCCGAGTGCGCCGCAGCTGCTCCATCTCCTCCTCCATGGAGCCCCCCGCTCGCTCTATGATCCCTGGAAAAAAAAAAAAGCCACCACATGGGGTCAGTACGGAGCGGGGAGGACCGCAGAAGGTTGGCTGACTACACCTGTTAGACGGGGAGACTTCCTTAGGTTCTGACTTACAGGAGAATAAAACATGTCACATGATCATCAGTATTCATACCACAGCGTCACGTTCGCCTGTGATACTTAAAAACTTCAAAGAGTTCTGCCTTCAAACAGAATCAAGTTAAACTTCACACCCAGCAGGTCATCGGTGACCCACCGAGGGTTGGGGGTGGACTTCAAGTTAGACTGGCATCCATCTCTTTTTATTGAATTTTCACTGGTTAAAAAACAACTGAAGAAGCTTTTAACTTGTAAAACCAACGCATGAATCTTATTTTGAAGGGTTCCTTAAAAGTGCTGATTCAGCAAAACCCAAGCAGAGTGGTTTGAGTAGGAGTTACATAACGCTGACGGCCCCTCCTCCAAACGCGGTAAACGTTAAGCTAAATGAGATCAGAACATTCCGGCAGGAGAACAGCAGGAGGGGCTGACTTAGGTTTAACCCCTTCATGGTCAGCCTGAGGTCCACAGAGCAACACAGAACCTGACCGGCTGCTTCTCAGTGCTACGCTAAGCAAACAGAACCACGGAGCCAAGACTTTTAGCAGGTTTAACACGTATGTTCACTTATTTAAAGACTCTTTATATAGGTCACTTCCTGTTAACAGGGAGTTCTTCCTTCCCACAATCACCAAGTGCTGCTCATAGCGGATGGTCTGATTGTTGGGGTTTTCTCTCTGATACTCTATGGTCTTTACTTTAAGCTCCTGTCACACCTTGACGATTTAACCGGCGTACGCTGATGCGTCAAAACGTCTCTAAAACGCTGGCATACACAGAACTATGACCTTTTTTTTAAAATTACGGACGTATACATAACATATTAGTAACTTATACAGAACGTTTTGATAACTTATAGATAACTTATACCAAAGGATGTTTAGCGTGTTGCCGACGTTCACAACTTATACATGCATGTCGTAGCCTTTTTGCAGCACATCACCATCATGCCGAATAAAAGCTGGAAGAACACGGCCAAGAAGTCTCCTGGCTGTGGACGCATGGCGGAACATCATCCCCCACACCCTCATCATCATCATCATCACCCTGTGATGGAGATGATGCAGGTTCCAACGGAGATACAGTAGCTGTAAGTTAGAAACACGTTCTGTAAGTGCTGTGGTCGTCCAGAATACGTCAAATACGGCTACATACGTCAATATGTGTTGGAGATAAGTTCACTATAAGTTACACACAGGTTCAAAGCACGTTACTCATAGGTTAGAAAGAAGTTTTGGGTATGCTAGACATTATCTCCACGTATTTCCGCATATGAGTAACTTACAAGTAACGTGTGTCAACGATTGCATAATTTACCTACAACTTATGGCCTACATATGCGCCATACACTGGCATACATTGTTTGTGCATGCCCAAAATTTTTCACCGACCTTGCTGTACTACAGCGTATGCCAGCACGCTTCAGCATGCTCTTAACTTATACAAAACTTACCAATAGCTTATTCAACATACATCAGTATATTAGACAAATTTTTCCTACGTGGGCATATGCTGGTTAAATCGTCACGCTGTGACAGGAGCTTTACAGTGTGAAGCACCTAGAGGCAACTTTTATTGTAAACTGGCGCTATGTAAATAAAGCTGAACTGAATTAATCATTTGCGTGTTTGTGAGTGTGTTCTCTCTGTAGCCAGTTTTTGTTCAGTTTGGTGGACTTTAACAGAGCAGTTTTATACGAGCCACATTTCAAAATGACCCTTCTTTATCTTCTGCTGGTTTTTAATGCAGCCCCTCAGGTCATACTGTCTGCTGCTTTAGCTCCTCCCACTTTAAGAGAATGTTCTTCTTTTTGTTTCATTTTATTTTGATTTATTTTTGTGTATTTTAAATGTTCAGCTCTCAGTCAGAAGCTGTTGTTTTAAAGTGGCTTCTGACTGGATGCCCCTCAATTTGAATAGAAGGTGGGCGGGGTTTCTGTGCCTAAGATGACTATATAAGGATATCCCCTCTCAATGACGTCATACAGATCAAAGAGTAGAAAAAAATTTGAAGCAATTTCTCAATTCAAAATAAACTTATCAGCATCATTTATCAAAAATGGGAATTACATCACAAAGTTTAATTTTTCACACATCAATGAATTTTATAAAATTATTTATTTCAGGAGAATAAAGAAAAACTACATGTGATAAAAAGTGCACTATGTCAGTGTGTGTTAGTGTGTATCAATGTGTGTTAGTGTGTGTCAGTGTGAGTCACTGTGTGTCCATGTGAATTAAGTGTGTGTCAGTGTGAGTTAGTGTGTCAGTGTATGTTATGGTGTGTTTGTGTGTGTCAGTGTGTGTTAGTGTGTGTCACTGTGTGTTTGCGTGTGTCAGTGTGAGTTAGTGTGTGTTTTTGTGTGTCAGTGTGAGTTAGTGTGTCACTGTGTGTTTGTGTCAGTATGAGTTAGTGTGTGTTTGTGTGTGTCAGTGTGTGTTAGTGTGTGTCAGTGTGAGTTAGTGTGTGACACTTTGTGTTTGTGTGTGTCACTGTGTGTGTCACTGTGTGTTTGTGTGTGTGTGTGTGTGTGTG
>VUQH01081710.1:43186-69704 GCA_015106775.1 Etroplus canarensis | reverse complement strand
GAGACATGGACTTTGCTGAAATCATTTTCGCTTTGTTCATCGTCGTGGTCGCGATCATCTCGTTGCTGTCAAACTTGCTGGTGCTGCTATGTTTCGTCCACAGCACCGAGATACGCAGACAGGTGCCCGGCGTTTTCACCATGAACTTGTCTTTCTGCAATATACTCATCACTGTTTTAAACATGCCGGCCACTTTGGTGGGGATTATCAGAAAGCAGCAGCCCTTTGGAGATTGCGTTTGCCACACCGTGAGCTTTCTGGAGACTTTTCTGACTGCAAACACCATGCTGAGCATGGCGGCTCTCAGCATAGACCGGTGGATAGCGGTGGTCTTCCCGCTCAGTTACTCCACCAAAATGCGCTACAAGGACGCGCTGATCATGGTGTGCTACTCCTGGCTGCACTCCTTCACCTTCTCCCTGACGGCGCTGCTCTTCTCTTGGCTTGACTACAGCGACGTTTACGCGTCCTGCACCTTGAAGTCAAGCGGGGAAGCCAGCGACAGGATTAAGTTTACAATCTTCACTATCGTTTTCCACGCTACTAGTTTCATTCTCTCCCTGCTCATCTTGTGTTTCACCTATTTGAAAGTGTTGAAGGTCGCCAGGTTTCACTGCAAGAGGATTGACATTATCACCATGCAGACTCTGTTCCTTCTGGTCGATATTCACCCAAGGTATTCTCAGCACGATTCCTACCAGTGTGTTTTGAGCGTGGCCTTAAAGCAAAAGTCTAACTGTTCTTTGCTGTTTTCAGCGTGAAACAAAGATGTTTAGCAGAGCAAAAGAGGAGAAAGCAGAGAGCCACAAAGAAAATCAGCATCTTCATTGGCTCATTTATCATCTGCTTTGCTCCTTATGTAATAACAAGGTAAGTCAACTCATACATAATTTAATTATTTAAAAAATCGACCAATATATATATATATATATATATATATATTGGTCGATTTATTTATATATACACACATCATATATGTATATATGATGTGTGTGTATATATAAAATGCAGTAGGAAGTGTATTGTATGTTCCAGTATAGTGAGTAAATAACCTCATCTACATCCACACTCATCTTCTTTATTACCCTCTACTATAGAGACTAATACAATAGAGACTCACAGATCTGTCACATTAGATCAGATACAAGAACACAATGAGAGTACAGTTTGTTCCAAACCCATACCACACTGCTCATAATTTTAATGATCATTTCCTTAAACCGCAAGATGGCTCATTAGCCACCTGTGCTGCACTCAACATAGGCAGGGTGTCATGCTACTTCCACTGAAATACACACATTAGAGTTCAGGACAATAAATACAGTTCAAACCACTATAGAGGCTTCTAAAGAAACGTGGAAGTGCTTCAGTGGGCCACAAATTGGCCAGATGTGCTGCTGATGATCCATCAATTTGACATTTGTTGTGTGTGCACATATGGGAGGAAAGAAAGAGGACAAATTAACAAGGAAAGGTGTCTGAGTTGAAATAACCTCCTGAACGTCCCTGCCCACTGGAACTTTCCTGAGTGACAGTTGACACCAAAACATCTGATGATGATAATTCACACACACATATTCCATCCTTTGTGCTTGTAGATTGAAGTATTCTTTGCCTCTGTGATAATCCGATGCTCCCCTTCATTTCATTGTTCCACATCCCCCCATCAGAAAAATATGACTGTAGAAATGTGGAGAGGGCCTCAGCTGTGTGGTTCAAGTTTTAAGATGGCAATGATTCCCAGTGTTTAAAAAACATTTAATAAATCATCTCCTTCACATAAAAAAGCAAATCTTTGGATAATTTGCAGTAGTTTCATAAAATCCACATGATACGCACTGTCATATGAAGCTTCCTTTTTATGTTTTGATTTGATGCTAAATTCTTGTAACCCTGATAAACATTTCATTCTATTAAATGTTTAAGCAAAAGTCTGAATAGGGTATTTGTCCTTTTACCTTACTTTTACAATTTTGATACAGTGAATCTATACACTAGAAATGCAATTACAACCCTTTCTCCAAATAAATAGTGACGCTGTACAAAATGTAAAGAAAAACATAGCAGCGATTTGAAAACTATTAATACCCTTGCTTTTAGTGAAGAATGAGGCAAAAACAACAAATTGAATCAAATGAAACTGAGAAATTGTGCTGTTTTTGTAATGTGTCTGTTGATTTTCGATTTTCTGGGAACAACACAATTCAAAAAAGTTGAGACAGTGGCATGTCAGTGCCTGTATTGCATCACTGATTCTTAAAAAGTTTGGGGTATCCTTGATTATGGATTTCTAGATACCGTGTCTCCTTTTCTATTGGAAAGCTCCAAAGGGGTCAAACTTAGGGACTTTTCTAACAGTGGATCCTATTGGTGGCTTCAAAGCTTTTCACTGTTCTCTGCCTGTATTAAGCTTAGTTGTGTTTGCAGCCATGTGAAGGTCAGAAAATTATTAGAAAGTACCTGTTATGGTCTGTGGGATTTGTTGTGGGATTTTGTTATCTTTTTATATATTTACTTTTTTCCTCTTATTTTTTCAGTATATTGTATTTGAGTTCTACTTTATTATTTATAGAGTTTCTTATATGTGCCTCAGTTCTTGTTTCAGCTTAGTTCTGGCCTGCATTTGTATTTTGTCTGTTATTAGGTCCCTCTGTGTTTCCTCAGTATCATCCGCCTGTGTTCTGATTCCTCATTTAAGTTCAGTCCTGTGTTGGCATTCTTAGTTATCATTCTTTCCCACTTCCTGTAGTATTTTGGTAGTCGTTTGTGTCTAAAGTCTCATGTTCAATTTAACTTCCTGTCTTGCTGATTCCATTATTGTTGCCGCATGTGATACTCATTTCCTCGTTTGTCATTAGTCTATATAGTCCTGTCATTCCTTTGCTCCTTATTGTTTGGTTTCTCTTTCTCTGGCTGTGTGTCTTCCTAGTTTGTAGCTTTGTGGTCCATAGTGCTCAGTTTTTTGGTTCTTGTGTTCTTCTGATTTTCGGATTTGTTGTTTTTTGTGAAGACCTATTGACCACAATAGTCGTCTCATTTCTTGTTTTTATCCTGTCTGCCTTGTGAGTCCTGCATTTGTGTCTGCTATCCATCCGTGCTCCACACAGCCAAACCTTGACAGAATGACATGACCATCATGGACCCAGCAGATTTAACTTGATTGTTTCAGGAATTCTGGGAGACTAAGTATGAACTGGAAAAGTTTGCTAGAGAGTGGGGGGCCCACCCTTGAGCCCACTCCAGAAACTGGCTAAGCTCACAGTAATACTGGATATCTGCAGTTCCAAACCCTGACATAAGGCTATACCTCATTTTTTGGAGCTTTGGCATGTGGCCTACTCTGTAAGGAGGGAGATGTGGGTCAAACCGTTTTAGGAGGAGTGTTCTGAGAATAGGTTTCTACCTCCTCTCTCTTTTTGCCACCACCCACCTTCACACTTCAGCCCAGCTTGCTCACCTCGCTGCAGTCCAGCCAGACACTTGGGCACTGATGGCACAGCCCAGCTATCCTGTCATGCTTAGCAGCTTCCCCGGGACCAGAATCACTTTCCAGGAGAAAATGTCACTCATTTCATTGCTGCTCTGCAGCAGTACCTGAGCGTGAGTTTCTGGAGCATCCAGACCCTGAGCTCGAGTGTCCATTCTCCCTGCCAGCTGTCCCAGAGCCCCCAAAAATGGTGTGTTGAGAGCCCGAGGGTCCAGTCTCCACGCCGGCTGTCCAAGAGCCCCTCAAGACTGTGAATCAGGACCTAGAGCCTTCAGCATGATAGTCAGAGCCAAAGCCTTCAGTGCCAGAACCAGTGAGTCTAGAGTTGGGAATGGAACCCTCAGAGCCAGAGCTTGAGCTAGAGACCCCAGATTCAGCCTTGGTGTCAGGGTCTGCTTCTCTACCTCCTGTTTTTGTGTCTGAGCCTACCTGTTTAGCTCTAGTTTTCCTGTCAGAGCCTGTTTTGTGCTCTTAGCATAAGCCTATGCCAAACTTAGCTCCCTTAGCCCCTGGCTTAGAGTCTGACTTTCATGTTACTGCTACTGGGTCTGTGGCACCTGAGTTTATGCTGCCCTGGGTCCAAGTTTTCCAAGTCTGAGTTTGTGCTTCCCAAGTCAGGGCATTTAGCTTTTGCTGTATTTGTATTCTCTCAGGTAGGGCATCTAGCTCTCTCTCAGTCCCAGTTTCATGAGTTTAGGTAGTTAGCTCCCTCCCAGTCCAAGTTTTAGTCTGTGTCTATGCCTGGTGTCTGTGCCACCTGACTTAGTGACTGAGTCACTCTGGCATCCTAGGCAACGACACACGAGGCTCCAACTCCAAGACTGCTTTGTCATCTGCCTGCTGATCTGCCTCCAGTGTGGCTCCTGCTTTGCTATTTTCTGGCCCCCATATCAGCCCCCTGAGAGGAGGCTCCTTCTCCTTCATCGTAGGCCCCCATGCCAGCTGCCCAAGAGGAGGCTTTTGTCCCTTTGTCAACAATTTTCAAGTTGGCCACCAGAGAGGTGGTCTCCACTCCTACACTGTCAGCCTCCATGCCAGCCACCTGAGAGATGGTTCCTGGTGCTTCACTGCTGACTTCCAAGTCTGCCGCCAGAGAGGCGGTCCCTGATGTTTCTTCGCCAGTCTCTACCTTGGCCTCCAGAGAGATGGTTCTTGCTTTGCCGTGGGCTGCTTCCACGTCAGCCTCTTGAATAGATTACTGTCTTGGTCTGTGGGATTTCCTGTGGGATTTTGTTTTCTTTTATGTATTTATTTTATTTTCTCTTATTCTTTTCAGTATATTGTATTTGAATTCTACTTTGTTATTTATGAAGTTTCTTATATGAGCCTCAGTTCTTGTTCTTCTGTGATGCTCTCCCTTCCATTCCTCATTTGTCATTAGTCTATATGTATATAGTCCTGTCATTTCTTTTCTCCTTCTCTTGTTGTTTCTCACTCTCTCAACTGTGTGTTTTCCTAATGTGTAGCTTTCTGGTTCATAGGTCTCAGGTTTCTAGCTTCTTGTGTTCTCCTGATTTTAGACTTGTTTGTTTTTTGTGTGAAGACTTATCGGCCACAATATAGTCAGCTTGCTTCTTGTTTTATCCTGTCTGCCTTGTGAGTGGTGCATTTAGGTCTGCCATTCCTGCATGCTCCACACAGCCAAACCTTGACAGTACCTTACCTGAATGGAAGTATGAAAAAAATATTTGTCTACAATACAAATATGCTCATAGTGGGAGGACAGCTTGAGAATTTGGGTGATACAGAAATGAGATTACCCTGGTTTTCCTTGGTATTAAGTATGTCACAGTAAATAATTTTACTACTAACATCTGAGTCTCTTAAAGTATTCCTTCTTAATTGAAACTTGGTCTCATTAAAATTTATATAACATTTTATGCTGTTTTTTAAATTTCATCATGCATTACAAAGGTGATTGGCCTGTAGGTCATCGTCTGGACTCTTAATACAGTCATACTGTTGGAATATGTCCAGGATGTTGTTTGGCTTTGTCTTGCTGTAGTGAACCAGACCTCAGGAGGAACACTGGGGAAGTTAGAATAATAGGGAAATCAAAACAGGAATCCAAAAATACAATAACATAAAATCTGAAGTATACCCTTTGGAATTTACAGAAAAAAACAACCCAAAATTGAGACTCAGACATACTTAATAAATATACCAAACTCAAAACATGACCAAACCCAGGGACCATGACAGGTCTTCTGTAATCCAAAGGATGTAGCATTGATTACAACCAACAAAGAATATCTGCTTTAAATAAAATAACACAAGAAAAACTGTTTGAACAGTTGATGTCATCTGTGTGCTGTTTTCAGTTAAATATAGGCTTTGGATAATTTTCTTGTTCTCTTTTTTTAATGCTACAAAGCCTCCTAATGTCTTTGGTAATGGATTGAGTCCTTTGTTGGATTTGTTTTCATTTAGTCATTTTTAAATCTTTCATACAATTTGTTTTTTTTATCAAAAACATGAGAGGTGAAAATAATAACTTCTTTTGAAAGGCAAGGGTTTTAAAAACCTACCTTTCTACCTCTGCAAAAGGAAAAACAAGCACACAGCTTCATTTTCGAGCCCCTTTTATGATTTTTATAGAGTCTCTAATGTGTTAGAGGTTTTATGTTCAGTCTTACCTCATCATCTGACAATAACATTAGAAAAAAGCTCTGACTGGCACCTTAACTAAAATGCACTCTGTTTAGTCATGTTTCTCCTGATGTCCCTTTAGGTTGGCCGAGCTTCTCCCATTTGTGGACGTCAACCGCCACTGGGGAATTATCAGTAAGTGCCTGACATATAGCAAGGCTGCGTCTGACCCCTTTGCCTACTCTCTCCTACGTCAGCAGTACAAGAAAGTCCTGGTAGCTGTCGTCAACAGGCTACTCCGGCGTGACCTGTACCCTTCCTCTGGCCATAACAGCTCCTTAGACACAGAGAACGACTACTGTCTCCAGAGGATCAGTTAATGGCAGATACAGGACGTGACATACACATACACTCTACGGTGCAGGCCAAAAATAAAGATTGCTTCTTAAAAAAAAAAGGTGGGTGGAAAGAAAAAATTAGAACGGAGAGAGGAGAGAATTTGTTAGAATGGGAAAAGAGAATAGAAAGGTGGGACAGACAGTGGGTGGAAGGTGAAGAAAGAGCAAAATATAAGGAAGATAGTAGGTGGAAACGAATGAAACGGCTGTGATGTGAGGGAGGATAAATGGGTAAAACAAAAAAGAGAGGTGAATGGAAGGCAGATGGGGAGCAATGGGAAGAAGGTGGACACATGGGGGAGTATTGGTAAACGAGGGATCTGTGATTCATCAACAACAGCAAACCACAGAAACCACGCAGATGCACACACAGATCAAGCCGGTCCATTTCACTGAATAAGTCATTGGTTCATCTCAAACTGAAGGGCCACACAGCTGGAGACGGGCCCTTTCCTCACTTTGAACGACATGTAAAAAGTGGCCTTTTGTACTCTAACAACCACTTCATAATTATTTTAAATTGACATGCTCTGACCCAGTTACATTGCTCAGACAGAGGCTGATGGTCGATAAGCAGCCGAGCAAAGACGTGCAATGAGGGGAAGACTTTCTTGTTCCTGCTTCTGTATAATGTACCTTCAGTGAACGGATGCGGTCTTAAATGTGGAGACTCAACTGCTGCACATTATTGCCATGTTCTGTATTGACTGTGTTAGACTACTTTGCAGTGTCATGTCAGTCACTTAATATTGATGCACTTTGTCTAATTCTCTCAGAGATGCTGTACTTAAAGGAGCCAAAGGCATTTAACATTTACACCCTAATAATGAAGGATGAGTCTGGTGAGAATCTAGAGTTTTGTTACTGTCATCAAAAACAATGTGTGAGACAATGTCTTAATAATTTCCAAGCATCTCTTTTTTTGAATTTCTGCCTTTATTTTAGTAATAACAGATCAACTGTTAATGTGCTTTTTGAGCTATTTTCAGTAATACACAGGTGAGTGTTTAAGACAGACTGTAACACTTTGACTTAAAATAATGAAACATTTCAGCTCAAATCAAGTTAATAAGTTGTCTAGTTTTGGGCTCTCATGCTGTGGTGTTTTTTAAAAATTTTTTAACCAGAAATCATGACCTTGAAACACAAACAAAACAAACAAAACAAAAAACTCGATTCTTGTTATGAGCAGTTTCTTGTTAGATTTACTAGTTTCTCTCAAAAAATTAGAACATCGTGAGAAAGTGCCATTTTTTTTCATTTAATTAAAAAAGGTAAGCTTTCATGCCTTCTGTATTTATTACATGTAAAGTGAAATATTTCTACCCTTTTTTAGGTTTTAATTTTGATGATTATGGCTTACAACTCATGAAAATCAGCAATCCTGTATTTTCATATTACTAAAACATTTCTTTAAATCAATTAAAAAAGGATTTCCAAAGAGAAATGTCCAACCTCTGAAAAGTATGTTCATTTATGCACTCAGTAGTTGCTTGGGGCTCTTTTTACCATGAGTTACAGGGTGAAATGGAGGTGATCAGCTTGTGGCACTGCTGAGGTGTTACTGAAGTCAAGACTGCTTTGATAACAGACTTCAACTCATCTATCAGTTGTTTCCCCTCTTCCTCTTGACAATACCCCATATATAGGTCAGGAGAATTGGCTGGCCAATCAAGCACAGTAACAACATAGCAGCAAACCATTTAGAAGTAGTTTTGACATGGTGGGCAGGTGCTAAGTCCTGCTGGAAAAGGAAATCGGCATCTCCAAAAAGGCTTTCAATAGATGGAAGCATGAAGTGTTCTGAAATCTGGTCATTGACTGTGTTGACTTTGGACTTGCCAAAATGCAGTAGATCAACAATCACCAACTTCCCCGCCTTAGCTCAGGTATGAGGCTTCTGATGTCTCTGGTTCAGGAATGATTTGATATCAGGAGACAGGTTTAGCAGTTGTTTCCTGAAGATGTCTGTGTGTTGTGGCTCTTGATGCAATGACACCAGCCTCAGTCTACTCCTCATGAAAAGGTCCCAAGTTATCAACCTGTCTTTTCTTGACAATCATCTCAATACTGCAGTCATCCCTGCTGCTTATGCACCTTTTCCTACCACACTTCCCCCTTCCAATCAGCTTTCAATACGGTACTTTGTGAATAGCCAGCATTTTCAGCAAGGACCTTCTGTGGCTTACTCTCCTGTGGAGGGTGTTGACAATTGTTATCTGGACACTTGTCAGGTCCGCAGTCTTCCCGTGACTGTGGTTGAGTGTACTGAACCAGACTGAGAGATACAAAGTATTTATTTGGTGTAAATAGTAATTACTGAAACTCAAAATGAAATATTCTAATAATCTAAGATGCTGAAAGGCTTGACATATTTCACCTCACCTGTAATGCATATAGAGTATATGAAAATAAAACTTTTTGAATTAAAGTATAAGAGAATAACTTTTTCTACAATATTCCAGTATTTTGAGATGCAGTACAGTATACAGTACAAAGAGTGTAAAAATGTCATTGATTCACCATGAAACTTCCTTAGTTGATGCCTTAAGATTTTTTGTTTTAAAAGTTTTCCCAATTGTATGCTATTGTGCCACTAAGTCATTATCTAATTAAATATGCATCAATTTGCAATCTCTCCCAGGCAGAAATCTAAACATTTAATACAGCCTGGTTCCAACTCTTGTTTCACTGCTGGTGCATTCAAGTTGAAGCCTTTAACAAGGATTTTGGGAATCTTGTCACAATTTTAACATGACATAACTTCATAACAGCTAGAAAAAAATGCTTTTTTTCAAATAAACAAATTATAAATCACCTAGTTACATATGTGCTAATTTGTCCAAGTGTAAATGGACAAAATGTTTTAAAATAAACAACTAAATGTGTATTTTTGGACATTTTCCACACTTTAAAGTGAGCAATCAGGACATATACAGCATAACATAATAACAAGAGTTTACCAAACACAAATAAATAGCAGGTTAAATAGAGGGAAAGGAGAATAAATGATTAGATGGATTAACACCTCAGGTTTGGTTTGTTGACAGTAAGAAAATATGGCAGGTTACCAGATTCATCCTTTAAACTGAGAGTTTTTAACTGAATGTACTGGATATCCCACTTTTAACTGAAATGCATTTGTAAAAATGTGTTTTGTTTTGTTCTGCCAGTTGACTGGAGAAAACATTTCTATGGATATTTGCATAATGTTATTACATATTTTGCACTGTACAGAAACGACTTTTTGTCTAGATAAATGGGGAGCAATGTGATGTAGCATAGGAGTGTTTTCAAAGTGCTTTAAAACACACAGTTCTGTGTTTGTGCCAGATTTAAATATGTGACTTTTTCAGCTGTTCATACCTTAACCAGAACAGCTGCATTATTATGATGATGATTATTAAAGAATCTGTTTATTCGGATGTATTTTACTCACATGTATTTTTCCTCCTGTGAGCCACTTGCTGTTCTTTGGCAGTGTGATTAGATATTAGTGGAATATGTGCAATAATAAAACCTGTCAATTATAAAACTCTTAGAAATATGAATGTTTTCACTGTAATGTCAGTGAATCTAGATGATGCCTTTTAACTACATCATGTTTCATTTCAGGATTTAATTTGGGATTTTTTGAAATTAAATTCAGCGAGTAGAGGTGAAAGCCTTGGACACTAAAAGACAAATAGCAGGTCTTTTATATAAATTTGGGATCATTATAGACAGGATTTAGTGTCTTAAACATCTGAAAATTATATATATGAAAAGACCTAAAAAGGAAGCATAATTCATTATTCTCAGCGTAATAAAAATCTTTAAGGTTCACATCTGTTTCTGCTTCACAGCCCTAAATATATCACTGCTTATATGCACCATGAATAAATGACTGTGGTGTCACATGAAAAGCCTATGTTGCGATACTGCTAAGTATAATTAAAGAGATGGGTCAAATCCATCTTTGTCTATTAATATATTCACACTCAGTTTTGAAAGTGGTTTAATATGATGCATGGAAACAGACCAACAGTAATTACCGGCAGCATTAGAAGAAGAAATCAAATTTTCAGTGGCTCACTCAACCACCAGCACCTCTGAATTCAAGCAGTTAATGTTAAAATCAGCACAGGCTTTTAGAGAAGCCAGGACTTGGCTATTTTAGCACCTCTTAATTAACCCCAATCACCAGAACCTGATAAAGGAGAAACTGGTAATTAAAACTGCTCAAATGGAAAATGTATGCACAGCATAATGTGTATCACAGCTGCTCAAGTTTAAAAGTACTGATTCGACTGAGCAAGTTTCTTGAGTATCAGCCCTCTCTTAAATATAAATTTTCTACATGACTATTAATATACGACTCTTCTAACACTCAAGTGAAGCATAAGGAGAAATTAAAGATAGTTTACCTCAGAAGAACACTAGTCTGCAGGTACTGCATCAGTGGTAAATACACTATATGGACAAATGTTTTTGGCCACTCTTCTTAATCGTGAATTCAGATGTTTGATTCAGTCCCATTGTCACAGCTGTATAAAGTCAAACACCTAGCCTTTACAAACATTTGTGAAAGAATGGGTCCTTCTAAAGAACTCACTGAATTTGAGGGTGGTGCTGTAATAGCATGCCACTGTTGCAACAAGTCAATTTATGATATTCTAGATATTCTGTGATCAACTGTAAGTGATATATGATTGCAGAGTAAAATTGTTTAGGAACCACAGCGATGATGTCAAGTTACAGAGTGGGTTTGCTGAGTGCTGAGGTGCATAGTGCACAAAAGTCACTAAAACTTTGCTGATTCAACTTCTGCAGAGTTCCAAACCTCCTCTGACATTAACATCAGCACAAAAACTTCTGGGAGCTTCATGCAATGGGTTTCATGGCTGATCAGTTGCATGCTAGACTTACATCATCGAGCACATTGCCAAGCATTGGTTGGAGGTGTGTATAGCATGCTGCCATTGGACTCTGGAGCAGATGATGTGTGTTAGTTGGAATGAAAAATCATGCTTTTCTATCTGGCAGTCTGGTGGATGAATATGGCTTAGGCAACCATCAGAAGAACATTATTTGCCTGAATGCATTGCGCCAACTGTAAAGTTTGGTGGAGGGGTTATTTTTCTGTGGTTGGCTTGAGCCTCTCATTTCCAGTGAAAGAAAATTTTAATGATTAACCTTACCAAGACATTTTGGACAGTTCTATGTTTCCAACTTTGTGGAAACAGGGGGAGGCACTTTTCTGTTCCAGCGTGACTGTGTGCTAGTGCACAAATCAAGGTCCACAAAGGCATGGTTGGATGAGTTTTGTGTGGAAAAACTTGATCGACCCCACAGAGCCCTGACCTCAGCCCCACCCAACACCTCTGGGATGAACTAGAACAGAGACTGTGAACCAGGCCCTCTCATCCAAAATCAGTGTCTGACCTCAAAAATGCTCTTCTGGATGAATGGGCAAAAATTCCCACAGAGACACTCCAAAATCTTGTAGAAAGCCTTCCCAGAAGAGTGGAAGCTATCATAGCTGCAAAAAGAGGATCAACCCATTATTAATGCCTATGGATTTAGAATGGGATATCATAAAAAGCTTCTGTGGGTGTCATGTGTGGGTGGCCCAATATTTTTGTCTGTATTGTGTACCTCAACCTCCTTCCACACCTCAGTCCACTTCAGTATTTTTATAGGATTGATTACATTTATAAATGAGGAAGATTTTCTTTAAAAAACATAAATTATTTCTGATTAAAAATCAGAATAACAATCAGAATAGACTACATTAAAAATGGACGTATCTGTTGTTTTATCATCTGTGCCCAGATAAGCAGCTTGATTTTATTATTATTTTGACTGTTCCCACATATTACTGCTGCACTCAAACCTCTTTCTTTAGAGCATTTTGTCTGCTGATACAAAAAACCTCCACTGATTTTAAATCTATATTTACCTTTTTACAGCTGTGCACCTGTTTGTTCATTACAAGCAACTGCAGTGGTTCTAAACTCTTTGAAACACTGACTCATCCTGTGCCACAGATTCAAAGCTTTTTCTCTTGCATTGTTTCCCACAGTGACACTTGATAAAAATGAGTCTTTGCAAGTACATGCATGTTTTCCATAGAGGGTCATATCTCCCACGAGGCTTCATTTCCATTCAGTTTCTGGGGCATGCAGTAATTTGCATAATACATGACCATGTTAAGGATCTAATCAATATTCCTGTTTTAGCTGAAGGATATAGCCGTATTTCTATTTTACTTCATACCATCCTTTGCCTGCCTGCCTACATGATGAATAACCAGGCTTCCTGTTATGCTAATTCAACTCTGCTCAACTAAAATGAATACAATGAGAAAACAGCTTGCCTTGAAAATATTTGTATCAATAACATTTTCTTTGCCTGATAATCTCCAGGATTTCTGTTGGGTTTTTTGAGTGATTAAGCTACCTGCACATTAGTGTAAGCTGCTAAGCTGATGTATAGACAGTCTGAGTGTGAATTAGGTCAGGTGGCAACCACACTGATTGAGTAGAAGCACATTAATCTTAAGTTTCTGCACTGTCTATCTTGGCGTAATTTTGAGAATCACTGTTCCTTTAAGGACAGTTTAGGGCTTAAATGTCATTTGCTTGATTTCCAATTTATTAAATCTGTCACAGCCAGTTGGGACAGTTGCACCTCAAACCTCCGCAGTTGGACTCAAGCTTATCTACTTTGTTTAGAGTGGTGAGCAGGATAGCAAAAAGATTTTTAAAAACAGTTTATGGTAATTTAAGGAAGATGTATCTTTGAAGGTTCCAGTAACTTTATGCAAAGTCACCTACTCCAAACATTGATTCAGCAAAGTCTAATAAAGCATAATCACACGTTCCTTGTAGGCAAACATCAAAGTATTAACAAAGATAATTTCTTAAAAAGATGACAAAACAAAAAGACAAAAAATAACAAAAAGTGAAGGTCAGAATGATGACAGTTGTAACTAGCATTAGGCTAAAAGATGTCAGGTAAGCAATTGCTATCTTAGCACTGCTGGGATTTAGAGCTAGATTAAAAGCATTGGTATATTGGTATATGTATGTATTATACACTCACTGGCCACTTCATTAGATACACTTTACTATTACCAGATTGGCCTCCAGAACTGCCTTGATTCTTGCATCAGATTTGTCGGCTGCATAGTCATGATGTGAATCTTCAATTCCACCACACCCCAAAGGTGCCCTTTTGGATTGAGATCTGGTGATAGTGGAGGCCATTCGAGTACAGTGACCACATTTTCATGTTCAAGAAACCAGTTTAAGATTATTCAAGCTTTGTTATATTATCCTGCTGGAAGCAGGCATGAGAAGATGGGTGCACTATGGTCATAAAGGGATGGACATGGTCAGTAACAATACTACAAGCTGTGGTGTTTCACTGATTCTCAGTTGATACTAGGGGGCCCAAAGTGTATCAAGAAAATACTCCCCACACCATTAAACCACCAGCAGCAATTTCATCCTTTGATACAAGGCAAGATGGATTCATGCTTTCATGCTGTTTATGCCAAATGCTAACTCTACTATCCAAATGTCACAGCAGAAATGGAGACTCATCGGACCAGGCAACATTTTTCCAATTTTCTATAGTCCGTATGACTTATAGTCTCAGTTTCCTGTTCTTGGCAGACAGGAGTGACACCAGTTGTGGTCTTCTGCTGCTATTGCCCATCTGCTTCAATGTTTCACATGGTGTGCATTCAGAGATGCTCTTCTGCATACTCTGGTTGTGATGGGGGGTTATTTGAGTCTCTGCTGCCTTCCTTTGAGTTCAAACCAGTCTGGCCACTCTCCTCTGACCTCTGGCTTCAGGAAGATATTTTTGCCCAGAAAACTACTGCTGACTGGATATTTTCTCTTTTTCAGAGCAGTCTCTGTAAACCCTCGAGATGGCTACGCAGAAAAATTCCAGATAAGCAGTTTCTGAGATATTCAGACCAGTTAATCCATGAAACCACATTTTGAAGTTAGTAATTTGCACAACAGTTAAAAACAAGACTGTGAAAACTACACTTGCATACTGTAATGACCACAGAAGGACAAAGACCCAAATGCGGGACACCAGGAGACAATTTATGTCAGAAATCCAAATCTTTAATTTGAGAAAGAGTCATAAACACGGGTAGTCAGTAAATGAACAGTTAGATCAAGGTGCAGGCAAAAAACACTATCCAAAAAATTCTTGTACGCAAAAACATAAAACTCTGGAAAAACAAAAACATGAGCAATCACTGGAATGCTTTACTAACAAGAGAAGTCTGAGACTGCCTATCCCCACCAAGTCTGAACAATCCTTGATTTCCATGTTTTCCAAAAATAAAAAGATCTGGATCCACTCCAAAAGTTAATCACTTCTAAGCTGAGCCAAGTCACACTACTTTCAAAATGTTCATGCCAATCCATCTCTAAGTTTTTGCTTAATTTTACTAACAAACACACTAACAGAACCAAAAATGTAACCTCCTTGGCAGAAATTAAAAAAAATACAAGAGATCTGGCAACTGGGGAGTGCTAGGCCAGAGCTTCATATACTGAGGTGGGTTATTAACTGGACACAGGCGTGGCACGAAAAGGGCGTAAAAAAGAACAAATGTAGGAAGTAGACCAAGTCAAGTGAATAACAAGCCCATTTCAAAATAAATCAGGAAGTGAATAAAGAGAAACCTAACATCATGGCACATACAGTATTATCTGTAAGTTATAACAGGGGCTTATTTACACAGTTACAAAGCAGCATTATCAATTATTTGGACTCAAGTTTCTCAAGGTCCAGTACTCAGTCAGTTCTGTTTTTTTCTCCTTCTCTGTCTGCAATCTAATGCTAAGCAGGTAACTAGTTTGGGGGGTTTTGTGGAGCAGACTACTTTGAGTGGCCACAGTAGATAAATATAATAAATGTAATGTTCTTATACTCACTATAAAGCTCCGTACATCAGGGTGAGATACAGAATCTGTAGGTTCATGACTACCAGCAAATTCTAATATATTGTTTTAAAAATATGGATTATAGCCACTGAAAAGTTAGAAGAAAATAGTCGTGATAGTACTAACATTATAGCTTTTATTTTTGGTTTCATATTTATATTGGAACAAGAAGCACCTACACAAACTGTAAATGACTGTTCTGAAAAACGTGGATTTAGGTGAAACTAAATGTTTGATTTTAATCCTAAACCTGCTGAGTCAGTTTTGATTTAAGAGTTAAAACCTATTGGGCCGCTGGGTCTGTGAAACAGTGAACAACTGTACTCAGAAATGAAGGCACAGCAACACATGAGAGAAAATTTGCGCCACATTTTCATGCTCTTGTCCCCACTATCCCTCAAAGTCATTTCCTCTGTAACTTGATAT
Organism: Etroplus canarensis; assembly: GCA_015106775.1. Classification (NCBI taxonomy): domain Eukaryota; kingdom Metazoa; phylum Chordata; class Actinopteri; order Cichliformes; family Cichlidae; genus Etroplus; species Etroplus canarensis. The sequence goes on along the minus strand of VUQH01081710.1, from coordinate 53,847 downwards.
TTGACCGTAATGTTTGTAATAAAGTCGCTTACAGGGCTGCTCAAAGGAAACTTGTGCAGACACTCAGACACACACCCTCTCAGCCTCTGGCTCAGTGTGTGAGGTGCCACATCGAAGCAGAATATAAGTGTCGGAAACTGAGCAGCATGTTGCTGATCCTGCTGCAGTTGTTGGTTCTTGCATCTTGTGCTCCTCCGCGATGCGACCCCAGGTTTCGAGGTAAACTTTCTCCTCTTTGTGTCATTATATACTTCATGCTGATGTGCCCATCTGGACCTGCTGCATAAACTGCACAAGGCATCTTTTCAGTCTGTAGAATATTCTTGATTCAGAAACTCATCTTGATGTGGTTAAACTTCTGATTAATGCTTTTATTTAACTTTTAGAACTGAAAGCTGCAGGATGATTGAACAGAATTACATACTGGCAGATGCTTTCAGATGGTGTTAATATTCTAAGTTGGAAGCATCCTTTTCAGCTTTCATGAATATATAATCCTGTAAAAATGTGAATCCTCTAGGGGCTTAATGGTACTTTGTAGACTGAAAGGCTTTGCAGAGAGCTGCAGAACATTTTTTAGGCCACACTGTGGCATTTACAAAAACTACCCTGCCATCTAGTGTCTGCTCGGTGTCAGCTAATGACAGACTGATGTGTCTTGCAGGACAGTGCAAGCCAGTAGCGGTGGAAGAAAAACGTAAGTAACTCATGGTTTAAAGGAAGAATAGAGTCATGCATGAGCTGTTATGCAGCTTGCCTCATGTTGTAACAACCAGTCAAGTCTTGAGTGTACACTTTGTGATTTGCCTTTTGTCTCTATAACCAATCAGTCTTGTGTTCCTGTGACATTAGACAAAATCATTCCCTAAATGCCCCATCTCAATCCAACAGGTCAAATGACTGCAAAGTGACTGTTTTTCACAACAAACAGGATGATATTATAAATTGTAGTGGGTGTAGTCTTAATGGAATCTGACCCCAAAGCCATAAAATCATTGAGTATTTTTAGATGAGCGATGGCAGCATGAAATATTCACAATCTAATTTCCAGAGATAATAGAAATATTTAGGACTAGATGATTGAGGATGGCACTGTGAAGCTTATGATTAAGTGCTGTGACAGATGGAGATACACATCTTGATCCTTTAAAATAAGATATTTAATATGCTTCTGCTGATCAATCTATAATTTAAATTTAAAATGTCCCTGATCTGGTTTTACTGTTGAACTTTTTCACCTCAGCCAAATGTACAGATCTGATGCTGTCCTACTGCGATGACATGTCCTACACTCAGACCATGTTCCCAAACATCCTCGGTCATAAGACTCGAGAAGAAGCTGAAGCTGGTGCCGAGTACCTCCTTATCAGCGTAGCTGAACATCTGCTGGGTGGAGAGTGCAACCCAGAAATTCGCATGCTGGGCTGCTCGGTGCTGGCCCCGCGCTGTGAGAAGGAGAAGGTGTTGAAACCCTGCCACAACACATGTGAAGCAGTGCGTAAAAAATGCAGTCACACCTTTGAGGAGATACAGATGGCTTGGCCCTACTTCCTTGACTGTGATCGCTTCTTTGCCAGTGACCAAGAGGGATGTTATGACCCACTGGAGGGCCTCAGAGGTGAGAGATAACTACAGCATACAACCATTATTAATGTCCTTTGTGACCTGAATTGACCTTAGCTTTGATGGTGGCTGATCATGTCTTTGTTAATGTTTGAAATACAGGCATTAACTTATTTTATTTCACATAAAAAGAAATACAAGCATACTCATGTAGGTTTCAGTATTGCATTTCTTTGCCTAAACATATTTTCTGAAAGCATCTGGTTTGCAGACATGCTTATGTGGCTCACCTCAAGATATAGCCCAACTGGAATGCCTTATTTCCCCCATAAACCACCACTTTCACTTGATCCTGTGTTTGTCTTCTGGTGTTTTCATAGGCAGCTGCTTTATAAACAGCCCCAATGAACCACAGAAAGCCACACTTTAATAATATTTTCTAAAAATAGTTGTAACATCTTGAAGTAAAAAAAATAAGTTTCTTAAGATCCAAAACTGCATTGTGCTACCACTGGCTGAAGTTTCATATGTAAACCAGATGAGTATGTGAACAGCAGGAACTTCTGCACACACAGAAGGAACCAATTTGACTATTTATTTTATGAGATTTTTATATTTATACAGAAACATGTCCACATGATCATGAAGGTCAACCTATGAAATGAAGCATATACTGGTAGTGCCCTAATACTGTAGAGTGGCATTTTTTATTTTTGTGTAAAGCTTTCATCAAATACAATTTGGATCAGCTGTCTGGGAGCATGTTAGACTGATATTCTTTTTCTGTGTGACATTTGGAGGCTTGCACAGGCATGAAATTACAATGGGAAGAACAGTGTTCTCCTGAATGTGTTACAAATATAACTGTACTGTGTTAAATATCATAATAATGGGTGCCATAACTCTTGTAAAAATACAAAAAAATGCATTCCTATGTTTTTAAAAAAATGAATCCCCCCTCATATGCCACACAGTGGTTTGGTCTGTGAGCTCACTGAATTTGAGCATTACTGTAATTGAATGCAAATGTTGCAACGAATAAGTTTGTGAAACGTTTTCCCTCCTTGATATTCCACGATCAACTGTGAGTAGTCTTATTACAAAGTGGAAGTGTTTAGATACCACAGCAACTCAAGGTCATGGGGAGCAGAAGTGCATAATACATAAAAGTTGCCAGTGCTCTGCTGACACAATAACTGCAGAGTTCCAAACCTCCTCTGAGATTAATATCAGGACTAAAACTACGCTGGTAGCTACATGACATGGGGCTCCATGGCTAACCAGCTTCATGCAAGTCTTACATCACCAAGCAGGATGTTAAGTGTCAGATAGAGTGGTGTAAAGCACACTGCCACTGGACTCTGGAGCGGTGGAAACATGTTCTCTGAAGTGAGGAATCATGCTTCTCCATCTTGCAATCTGATGGAGTCTTGGTTTGGAGAATGCCCAAGGAGCATTCCTGTCCGGACTACATTGTTCCAACTGTAAAGTTTGGTGGAGGGGGGCTAATGCTATGGGGTTGTTTTTCTGGGAATGGCCTGGAACCATTCCAGTGGAGGAAAATCTTAATGCTTAAGCTTACCAAGACATTTGGGCAATTCTATACTTCCAACTTTGTGGGAACAGTTTGGGGAAAGCCTTTTTCTGTTTCAGCATGACTGCTCTCCAGTGCAGAATGAAAGATCCACAAAGGCATGGTTGGATGAGTTTGGTTTGGAAGAACTTGACTGGCTCGTACAAAGCCCTGACTTCAGTGCCGTCAAATGAACTAGTACAGAGAAAAGTGGCCTTTTCATCCAACATTAGCATCTGACCTCACAAATGTTCTTCTGGATGTATGGGCAAAAAGTCCCAAAGACACATTCCAAAATCTTGTAGAAAGCCTTCCCAGAAGAGTGGAAACATGTTGTAGCTACAAAGGGTGGCCCAACTCCATATTAATGTCAATTAATTTAGCATGGGATGTCACAAAAGCTGTAGGTGGCTCAATTCTGTTGTCCATATAGTGTATTTATCAAAATATGGAGGTGTTCTAGGGTTGTTTTTCTTCTTCTGTTCACAGATCACAGTACCGTTATACCATCATTATGTTGGACAATGTATTGTATTAGGGTCATAGTGTGATACTCTGATTTCCACTCATCATATTGTGTCTAAGCAAAGGCACAGTAGTGAAAAAAGGGCCTTAGAAGTGTGAGTACATTTGTCATATGGAATGATTACTGAGCATGGCTGCAGCACGAGTATTTATGTAAACTGTAATGTTTGTGTTTATGTAAACTGTAATGCTCATAATGTAGCAGAAACTGTGCTGCACAGCCATAAATAATCAAGTTGTTATATAATATAGTTTCACATTATACTTTTTAAACCAGTAATGACTGGTTTGACAGCTGTCAGGTTTAGTGGTGCAAGCCCAGAAGTGGACAGACTTGGAAGGGCAGTTTTAACATCTTTAATGAGACACAATTATGTTTACAATAAGGTGAAATGTGCAAAGTCTTTCCTCTTAAAATCACTGTGCATAAAGAAGTTGCAGAGGAAAGTGTGGGATCCTTGGGAGATCAGGTGTATTTACAAAGGGGGGTTCAGTGACACTTTTCTTGGATTTCCTTGGTTCTGGATAGAGTCCATGTAGCATCTAGGCAGAGACTTTAATTGGCAGATCTTGGTCAGTGTGATCCATGGTTCCTTAGCAAAATACTTGGGTTGAGAGTGAGGGGCAGTCAGGCAGGGTTCCTTGGAGCTCAGGTTTAGCACATAGAAACCTAAGCAGAGCAGTAGTGATGGAAACAGTGTTTTGGTAAGTACTGAAAACTATGTGGATCTTTTGATTTGAACTATAGTTCTGAGGTCTGTATCAAGAGGAGGATGTCATGTGATTGTTCCATATCATGTTCCATTATGTCACCGACTGTTTTGAAATGTCCCTGGTGTTTTGCCCCTCTTCAGAACTGAAATTCAGTGAAACATGTGAATACACTGTGATGTTGTTAATCTGTTTCAAAAATGAAAAAATAAATAAAATACTATAATTATGTAAAAATACATATATACTTTATAGAGTGCTTGACAAATTCATCAGACTACCACCCAATGTAAGGTTTATGCCACAGCTGGCCTAAATTAACAGCATTGGTAATTACCAAAATATTTTTTTATGTTTCTGTAATGTTAATACTGTACACCACTATGTAGAAACTCTTTAACTGAAATGATATTTTCAATCCTAAAATATAATATTGTTATCCATGGCTTTTCAAATTTGCTGTTTCACAATAAAAGAAAAAATCAAAGCACATTATTATTTTTTGATTAAGATGTCAAATTATAGTTATTTACTTGCATTCCTGAGCAGAAAAATTAGGTTTAGTGATTGAGTGTTATGCTCGATTAATTTCTGACTTCTCAGACAAACCCATGGAGCCGTCTTAAGTTTGGGTATAAACAGGTGAATTCAGTTTGAAATTCCTCTTTCCCGATCAAAATGGTAAAATGTAGAGAACTCACTAAAAAGGAAAGAGTCTGCATTAAAGCACATCATGATGCTGAATGGTCGTTCTCATTTTTATGTCAGGTGGTCTAATAAATTGGTTAAGCACAGTATGTAAATGATTATTTCTCATGTCCTTGCCTGATTGGCAGCTACTTCACCACCCGACATGTGTAAACATTTAAAAGCTCTTCTAAACTGCAGTTTATTTGTGAAGTCTTGCCTCATTTGCCTAAGTGTCTTGTACCAAGCATGGTTTTGGATTTCGAAATTGTATTGAAATGGATGGGGGTAGAAAGTGAAAAAAGTTAAATGTATGCACTGCATGCAACATTTGGCGTTTTGCAATAATACAACAACAATGTGCAGTATGTGCATGGCAGAGGATTTGAAAAGATGTACTAATATTAATAAGTATTAAAAATATTACAAAAAAATTATGAAGTAGTATATGGATGAAGTAGAGTGAAACTCTAGCTTTAAATTTTTGCACTGTGTGGATTTGTGTATTGGATAGGTATATTATTTACAGAAGATGTATATATTTATATTATGCAGTATCACTAGTTACATGATGGATTGAATGGGGATATGGCTCAACAAGCATTTGTTTATTCCTGCTCCTTTTCGAACAAGTTATGGTGAAGGTTCTCTTATGTAAATTCATTATTTTGATAGACATCATTTGTTCATCATATTATGGGTTATAGCTGCAGGCATGGTAATGGAAAGTAGGTGTGCAGTCCCGACTCTGCCCAGCCACACCTGAAGACTGAAACACATCATTAATGTTCCCAAGTCACAGAGAGAGAGAGAGAGAGAGAGAGAGAGAGAAAGAGGGGCAAAGAGGAAGAGTGAGAAAGAAAAGGAGGCAGGTCATGACCCAGAGGGCAGGGGACTGTGACAACAGCCTTCTAGATCTGGTCTCAGCTGGTGTCAGAAATAAGTGTGAATACTAAAATGAGGACAGACTCGTACAGTTGTTTGTTAGTTGAAATAAACACATTTTAGCTCCTTAGAGATGTGAAGTTACACGAACGTTCTCTTAGATATCTTTACATTCCAAGCTCTACAAACAGGATATTTATACACTAGGAGCCTTAAAGAAATAAGGACAGTATTTAATCTGATAGCTCTTAGATGTGACCAGTCATTCTTAGACTAGTCACAGCTAACAGTTGTTAGTTTTTGTTAATCAAAAGATGGTTGTTATAACTAACGGCGATAATTTATATCAGGTCTATAGCTCTGTTCTGGGACCTCACCACCCTTCACCTGGAGAGTTGGTGGTGGGGTGAGCAGCAGAAAGACCCCAGCACAGAGCATAGCAGACATCAGTGATGACAGATATGGCACTGATTAAGTCTAACACAACATGAAAGGGAGAGCTATGGTGGAGGTGGATTGCAAAGCAGCTTGCAGATGTGCAGCTTACATAGCAGGCCGATATGAGATTTGCAAATTGAATGAGTGGAAGAATATCAGTTGAGCCATCAGCTTATGTGTGCTGGCACTAAAATTAGCTTATGTGCCTGGATTGCAGCTGAGCTTGACTCTGCCTGAACTAACAGTTTGCTTGATATGTTTGTCTTTACAGCACAGCAGGAAGACGAGGCTGCTGACACCATGGAAATTCCTTTTCCTGAGCAACCTGCTAACGCAATGCAGTTCATGTATCATTCCAATGCTCAGATGATCAGTGTCTTAAAGAAGACTGAGGATCAATGCTCGGGCATAGCTCGAACCTACAGCATAGGCCGCAGCATGGAGGGCAGGGAGCTGCTTGTGATTGAGTTTTCAAACAATCCTGGAGAACATGAACTACGTAAGTCAGACTCATCATCCTTCATAATATCTGTATTATTTTCTGTTTATAAATATAGGTAAAACTTAAATGTGACTCTTTATAGTTGAGCCAGAGATGAAGTATATTGGCAACATGCATGGAAATGAAGTTCTGGGCCGCCAACTACTCATCTACTTGGCTCAGTACTTGTGCTCAGAATATTTGCTGGGAAATGAACAGATCCAGACCCTAATCAACACCACCCGCATCCACATTCTACCCTCAATGAACCCCGATGGGTTCGAGTTGGCTGTCTCAGGAGTCGGTGAAAATAATGATAATGAAGAGGTGAGCTATTTACAGTTTTATACAGTGTATATATATTTATTTGCAGTTTGAATGTTTCCATTTAAATGTTACAGTTAAATAGAATGTGAATTGAAGCTGTTTAAATCAATTGGACCATGACTGCAAAGCAAAATATGCACCTTACAAAATATTTTGCAGTCCTGTTTCAATGTAAAATTATCAGCTGATTGTTTCTATCCAACAAAATGTGTGTGTGTGCGTGTGTGTGTGTGTTTTATGGTGTGTCGAACATTATATTGTCAAGCCACGGAAGGTAAGGGATATCTTACCCAGCACATATATATATACACTACCAGTCAAAAGTTTGGATACGGCCAAGCGTGTCCAAACTTTTGACTGGTAGTGTATATTGTGTTATATATATATATCCTTATACTACTACAGTCTAAAATAGACATTATTAAGGTATTAATACTTAAAGACATATTTGTCATTGTCTGATTTTCTCCACCACTCATTTCTGAAATCCTCAGGATCAAAGATATGATTCTGGGAACATTGGCCGAAATAACGCCCAGAACATCGACCTGAACAGAAACTTCCCTGATTTGACTTCCATTGTTTACAATAGACGCAGACGAAAGGGCTACCGCACCGACCATGTGCCAATCCCAGACTATTACTGGTTTGGTAAGGTACAGTATGAATCCTTATCCATATATATGTCAGTGAATGATGTGTATTTTATAGAATAATAGGCAATGGGTATTGGTGCAGATTCTCTGTGTCTTTTTGAAATGAATAAACTTAATCCATCAAGAAAATAAGGAACGTTAATGCTGCAATCCAGGTTGCACCAGAAACCTATGCTGTCATGAAGTGGATCCGCTCCATCCCGTTTGTTCTCTCTGCCAACTTCCATGGCGGGGACTTAGTGGTGTCTTACCCTTATGATCTGTCCAAACATCCGCTGGAATATGACATGTTCTCCCCAACGCCAGATGATAAGGTAAGCATGTTCTTTGAATACATCACTTATAGAGTTGAATGGTTCTTAATGGGAAAGGCCAACATGATAACTGAATATATATTTAAAGTACAATAGCTACAAAGAAGAACTAAGCCTAAAGCGTAACTGTCATCACTAGGTATGAAAATACTCTGTGTGTGTGTTTACATTACAGATAGAAGAAGAATGAGATGTTTGATCTTAACCAGGGAAATTGTGATTATATGATGTGTCTTTTCCTCTCCTAAAATCCGTCGAGTTACCAGTAAACCGCTGAGCATTAGTCTCACGCTAAACAAGCATAGTTTCAGCAGCTTGCCTCAAAAGTTGATTCTGTTCATCTGGACATAAGGTTTTCCGTGGGAGAAACATTTCATCACTCATCCAAGTGACTTCTTCAGTCTCAACTGACTGCAGGTTTCCCCAACCTTATAAACAGTACATTTGCATAATGACTGAAACTATCACCACTGAGTGAAACTTTCAGCAGCCTGAAGAGTTTTACTGGCATCAAGCCATTCTTGTATAGCTTATGGACTTGGAAAGAGATTGGGTTTTACAGCTTAGCTAAAAAAAATCCAAAGGAAGAGGTGAACAGGAAAGTGTCAATTCCCCAAATTTTAAAGTATGTTTTGTAAATTATTCTCATAAACAGATGTCACCGTCATATGCATTGCCACAATGTCTGCTCACATTTGACAAGTTAGATATCATGATCCAGGGTTTTAGTTAGTATTTTTTGAGTTTTGGCTCCTGTTTTGTGCCCTTTTCTCAGCAGTGTCACATCTTGCAATCAGATCCCAGTGTGTATCTTCCCCCTTTCTCATTTACGTAATTGCACAGCCTCGATTCCTCTCCTTAAGTCCCGTCCTTGTGTCTTCGTCCCTCCCACCAAAGATGAAAACAGAGGAGGTGAGGAAGACACCAGGAGAGAGAAATCTAGGCAGCAGGCATTTAACAAAATGAGATGTCCTCAGCTCAGAGCCTCATTTCAAAGTGATGCCAATTAAATATGATGTTTGACACAACAGCATCATAAATAGTTTTGTTATAGCCAATTTAAAGCTGTATTTTGTATCTCAGATATAACAGTGCTCATGACGTTTAATATATAGGGCTAATTTTTATTAAATATACACCATGGTGCATTGTGACAAGTTATACCTTTTTTCTAAATACACACAGAAACAGTGTAGAGCAGAAAGTTTGGTCATCTTAAATAACTGAAGCAACTCATGAATAAAAACAGATGAGGTGTTTGAAGAGTCCTTTCACAGTTTGTATATTTGGCGGTCAGCTGTAGCTCAGGAGGTAGGGCGGGTTATCTTCCAACTAGAAAGCTGGTGGTTTTATCCCTGGCTGCTTCTGTCTACATGATGTGCTGTCCTTGGGCAAGACACTCAACCCCAAATTGCTCCCGATGCAGCCGTCAGAGTGTGTGCATGATATTAAAAAAAATACCCTTAAAGGCATAGAATGAATCACTGTGTAGGTGTGTGTGTAAATGGATGAATGAGGTTGTAGTAAAAAACACTTTGACTGCACAGTTAGATTAGGAATGCACTATATAAAAACCAGGCCATATCTCAGCAATACGCCTGGCCCATTGTTATATGCTGAAGGTAAAAACACTTCCACAGAGGATACACCTATGCATCCTCAATTATAGATGCAGAAACTGAGACATCCTTGAATATGGTAGGAGGGCAAAGGACAGAGGAGTCAAGGAGGCACAAATTAGTAAACTGAGAAAAGCCCATTGTCTGCTTGGGTACTTCATGCTCAAGTTCATGTTCTCTTTTTTTGAAGTTTGTTTTTTCCTGCCTGCCTTCTGTTAGGTTATTCTGCTGTCTATCTGCAGAGTCTTCTGTTGTTTAGTTGTTAGGGTATTAAAATCTCTCTTCTTTACTCCTTGCATGTGCACCTTTCGGGTGTCCTGAATTTGGGTCTGCTTAAGAACTGTATTAATACATGACATTTGAAAATCCACAGTTGGTCATTTTCTCTTCACCCTTTGGACATATTTCAAAACTTTCTAGACTCATTCATATTAAAATTTCAAGCAACATATAAATCATTGATGAGTTAACTGATATAAGTGTAGGTAACAACTGCAATAGGACTGTGAAACAGAACCCATAATACGGTGTAATATAAAAGAATATTCACAATGTGCACCCACAAATCAGTTAATGCAGCAACATGCTTGTTTACTGGTCTTTGAGGCAAGATAGGAAGCAATGAGTCACAACTAACAACAGAAAACAGATGGCAACAAAAATAGGACAAAACGTTAAGATCTGAAACTGAACAGCAGATCGTAAATATTTATTTTGCTCTGGTTTTCTTTTTCTAATATTTTCAGTAAACTTCTGTCATAAAACCCTGTGAACAATTGGCTTGAATCAGTGATTTTCATCTCATCTGAACAAAAGGAGAAAAATAATTCAGAATTTTATTTTGCAGGTTTTCAAGTTTCTTGCAAGAACCTATGCAAACGC
>VUQH01081710.1:0-43166 GCA_015106775.1 Etroplus canarensis | reverse complement strand
TTGGATCCACAGACCTCTTCCTTTTTCACCAACATTCACTTTTATTTCTAAGGTGACAGTTCACATCAGTCACCTCCAGGTGCTTTATTAGGGTCACTTTGTTTTTTTTTTGTTTTTTTTAATAATTCAGAATTGTATTTTGCAGGTTTTCAAGTATCTTGCAAGAACCTATGCAAACGCCCATGAAACAATGTCCAATGAAAATGCATATTGTGGATCGCCACGTACTAGCAGTCAGAAAGGGGTCATTAATGGAGCTGAGTGGTCCAGTTTGGCAGGTGGTGAGTTAAAAAAAGAAGAAGAAATCAGACTCTGAAGTGAAAATGTTGTTGTTTTCAGAGCCACTAGAGGTTGCTGTGAGACCGGTTATGATTCATAGTGTCCAGTTCGTGAATCACAGTGATGGTGAACAAGGATTTCCTGGTAAAGTAGATTTTTTTATTGTCTCTGGTCAGGAATGCAAGACTTCAACTATCTTCACACCAACTGTTTTGAGGTGACTGTGGAGGTGGGCTGTGATAAATTTCCCTCTGAAGAGCAGCTGGGTTTGGCCTGGCGTGAAAACCAAGAAGCTTTGATTGCATTTATGGAGGCAGTAAGACTCTTAGGAGATTTCATGTTTTTTTTGTTGGCCTGGCATTTCAATATATGGAAGTATACTGAAGCTCAAGTGTGTTTAATAAGTACTTGGGATGTCATTTTTTATTTAAAAAAGTTCAGTATCTATGAAATGATTTGTTTGTGAATGTACTTTTCTTCAGGCCCATCAAGGTATCAAAGGCATTGTAAAAGATGAAGAGGAAAATGGTATAAAAGGTGCCAGGATATCTGTCAGAGGAATACGGCATGACATCACTACAGGTAAAAACTATCAGCTGCAAATGAAATGTTCAGTTTTCCAAAGATTCACTTAGGCATGAGACAAACCCCATTTCCAGAAAAGTTGCCATAATTTTCAAAATACAGTCAGAACAAGCACAAAGAAACAATTTTTAATAGTTTTTACTGAGCAACTTAATTGTATTTTGTAAATATACGCAAATTTAGATTTTGATGGCTGCAACACACTCAGCAAAAGTTGGGACAGAGTTAAAATAAAGTTAAAAATTGCACATAAGATTCAGTTAACACTGGTTTGGAAGAATCCACATTAAGCACACTAACTAGTAGAAGGTGAGATATCACAGTTGTGTATAAAAGTAGCATCCATCAAGGGTTAGTCTATGCAACCAAGGATGGGCCATGGCTCCGCCCTTTGTGCCAAAATTCATGAGAGAGTTGTTAGTTCAGAAGGAGCATTTCTCAATGTAAGAATGCAGAGTTTAGTTCTTTCAACATCTACTGTACATCTTCTTCTTCTTTTTCTTCTTTTGGTTGGTCCCGTTAGAGGTTAGCTAAAAAAAAAAAGCTTCTTTCATGTCAAAGTGAAAACAGAGTTTTCATTTATTTATTTTATATATTTTTAATTAATTGACATTAGTTTGTAAAACTCCGTTTTCACTTTGACATAACATACATTTTTTTGGGGGGGGGGGGAAATTGTATTGTACACTCTCTTTGTGACCCTCTATGGCTGGGTTGGACTGCTGAGCAGCTTAAGTGTTATATGAAGCAAGATTGGGAGAATTGTCATTTTTAAAACTACAACAATCAGTATCCTTACTTCTAACATGATAAACTGTTATTTAAAAGACAGGTGATGTAACACAATGGTAACCCCCCCCCCAAAAAATATATTAAAAAATAATGTACCTTCAACTGCTCCCTTGTGTTCTCCCCAAGAGGTCGCCACAGTGGATTAATCTACATGGATAATTTGGCAGAGGTTTTACACCAGTTGCCCTTCCCATTGTATGGGGGTCTTGTACCACCACCTGGAATTGAACCAGGAATATTTTGTTTGCAAGGCAAACTACACTACAGGGACACAAACATATCCCCATCCCAACTTTTGCTAAGTGTGTTGCAGTCATCAAATTCTAAATTTCTGTATATTTACAAATTATAATTACTAAGTCGGTCAGTAAAACTATCGAAAATCTTTTATTTGTACTTTGTCAGTTAAATGAAATTTCCCATGCATGAACACACATCACATATTTTTATTTTTATTGCAGTTTGGAAAATATTAAAACTTTTCTGGAAATGAGGTTTCTAAGAGCTCTATGTCCAGAATGATTTTTTTCAGTTATTTAAGTCATGTAGTGTCACACTTATAAGATATCACTTATAAAAATGGCCAGGTAAGGCTAAAAAGAGCCATTTTTAATATTTTTAGCCCAATGTAAATACAGCATCTTAAAACAGATTTCCTATAATAGAGCTTAGAAACATATTTTTGTGTTACATTACTGTTTATTGTTATGATAAACTTCCAAAAAATAAGTTCTTATCAACACTCAAATCACAATAACAGCAATGTCATATCTTTCTGAAAGCTCTGGAAGTGGAAGTTCCTGAGAACCAAACAAACATGACTATCTTACTTTAGCCAAAATCATTTAAGATCATTTAAAGCCACTTAGTATTATATTGTGCAATTCTTCCTGTAACTTTCAACATACTACAATAGTTTGTGTTACAGAGTTTCCACACATTAAGTCAACTGATCTTGATGTGTAAAACTGGTGGAGCTCTTCTACAAATGTAGCCATACTCAGAGATGTAAGCTTGTCAATTATAAGTCCAGACACTCAGCCTTTCTATCCCCGCCCAGCTGAAAATGGAGAATACTGGCGCCTCCTCACCCCTGGCATCCACATCGTCTCCGCCTCTGCACGGGGCTACAAGAGAGCCATGAAAAAAGTTCACCTGCCCTCACGCATGAACACTGCAGGCCGGGTGGACTTTGTGTTGCAGAAAGCTCCTCTAGGCTCTGATGGGGAAGAGGACGACACCATCCCATCCATGGGCTCCTATGACCGATTTGACCCTTACAACCTGTACCAGCGCTACACCCAGATGGCTGATTTGAGCCAGAATCAAGAGGAGAGAGCAGAGAAACCCTGGTGGTGGAATTACTTTGTTTTGCCTGGAGTACCGACACCCACCTGGCTGCTCAAGCAATATTAGAGCTTTAATAAGAGAAGCAAGAAACGAGTCTCTGTAAACTATGCAAAATAACAGTTATCGTGCAGTGGATGTGTTACTTTTTACTGGCACTACACCTGCTTCACACTTTAACCTTCATGTGCTCTGTCTGGTCTCAAGTCCAAACCTGAATTTTAATGTAAGCACCTTACAAGCTTATGCCTGGGCAATAACATAACTTCAGTTAATAACCATGACTGAATAAAAATTGTTTAAAAATTTGATTTGGAATTTTATAGCAGTGTTTCAGCAGAACTACAGATGTTTTGTTTGAGCTGTTTATGTGTTTAGTCCATACCTACTGCCTACTTAACAGCTTGTTTCAAACAGGGCTTCAGATGGCCACTAGGGGGCAGACAAAATCAACATCTGGCCCAAGTTGCTTCAACCACTGGAGTCTGATTCTTCCTCCACATAGTGTGCAATTTATAAAATGAGCATAAATCGAAATGTCATTGAGGGTTAATAGTTTTGCATTAATTTCTGTCGTTATTGAGCCAAAGCTGTGATCAAAGAAGAAAGAAACTTAAAAAAATTGGTTTATGATGGAATTTGTTCTTAAACCAATTATTAAAAGAAAAAACGGATATAAAACAGTAATTTACTTACTTTATATTTTACACAAGTTTCACTTGTTCATGCTGGAACCTTGTAAAAGATTTTGAATGTGTCCTCATATACAATGCAGTATAGTAGAAGATATAATTTTTACAAAAATTTAAACATCTTTGGCCATGATCTGTTAACTGCATGACCCCCCCCCCAAAAAAAACATTTTTTAAATTAAACCCCTCTACATGTGGCTTACTGTGCAGTCATGGGCTGCAAGTAGTTCGACCAAAGAACGATTGACCTTCACTGCTAAATAAGTTTTAGAGACTTGACAAATTTAAAACACCCGCTTTTCCCACAGAAAATAAAATAAACTCCTTGGAGAGATCCTGACCTTATTGGAAAAAAATACTTGAAGCTACATACTATTAAAACTATCTTCATTCCCTTTGCTATTTATTTAAAACTAAACCCAGGGTAATAAACTGAAACTTTAGTCAGTGTATATCGTACTGGAATTCCACCTTCTTTAGAGGAAGAAAGTTTCATCAGATTAGCTCTAATTTCTGTTTGTGTCCATAAAATATAGGTGGACAATAAAGTAAATTATGAATGCTTATACAAACAGCACTGTTGGAATAAGCATTAAGATGTGATCGCCATATACTGAACTGCTTGATAGACTATAAACTATAAAAATGAAGTAATAAGAAGATAAAGAGCTCAGGCTGATTTGTCACAGTTAAAAAAATACCCACAACAACAGAAATTCACAGAGAAAATGGACCAAATGGACTCTAGATCCTGGTAATGAAAAGTAGTGCAAAATAGAGTAAAGCATGCATTCGCACTGGCAGCCCTGGGCTCTAGTGAAGTCCCAAATCCTATAATAAACAAAACAGCTCTTAAGAATTTTTATGAAAGGTCATGAAAGAAGCATGGGAAAAGCAAATTACCCCCAGATAAAGGTTGAGGAATAGTATTATAAAATCATACTGAAAAATCTGCTTAGAGAACTACTTGACCCATGACAAGTTAGTGAAAAAATACCAGGCTTCTCAGGGGATTTATAAAACGCAAACACATGATTTGGCACCAAACTCGGTCAGCTAAACAACAGAGACCTTCGTCTACTGCAGAAAAGGAAAATACTCTACACTCTCCCAGGATCACATAACCCTGTGTGGAGGGCTTTCAGCACACTGTCAGAGGGCATCAAAATGCCTGCAGGTATCTGCAGGATATTTCAAATACTGGATTTCATTATGTACTCAACTGACACTGCAGTCCCTGGGAATTGTTATTGTCACAGCTGGGTTAATGATCTCCCTCTAATGGTATTTACCTCCTAACAGTGATATTGCAAAGGTAACTGCAACTGCATCTGTGCAAAAGGCTGCCTAGTTAAACAATAGTGTGCACCTTTGTCAGAAAATTCAAACTGTTGTAAAACAAAACACTGTAAGGAAAATAAAACAATAATTGCTGACATTATTAGATGAGCTTGAGGTCAAATGAAGAATGAGCTAGATTTTCCCTTAAGTTTAGATACCGAGAGTTCTTAATAATATTTTTTAATGAGTCCTGCTTGAGAAGTGCTACTAAAACGATGCTGAGGTCTGATTGTTTTGAACTTTACACCTGGATACTCACAGTGGTGATTCTAGAGTCTATTGGGGCCCTAGAAAAAAATTCACAGGTGGCCTGTCCAACTGGATTTCATCACCATCATTTTATAGATAATTGGACAGTATATGAATGTTATATCAGTGTTAATACTGTGACTACGAGCTTCTACTTGACTCCTGTCCATCGTGGCCAGCAAACCTGGACACATTAGGCTGCTCTGCTCGCTATCTAACATTAAACATTAAAGTAAACTAAATAAATAAATAAATTTAAAAATGTGAGACTAGTGGAATTTACATTATTCAAGTTTCTCTTCCCTGCAAATAAGGCTAGACTAGCAGCATTTAGTTATTCAGGATTATATTTAATCATTACTGTTTGGTCCATTTATTACTATCCTGCTTTTTTCCCCTCATTTTAATTTTTTTCACTCCCAAAGAAATAACTCTTTTTCATTTTCCTTCAGTAGCTTTTGTTGTTGTCATTAGACTTAACCTAATAATGTCCCCGTAGTGTAGTGGTTTACACATTCGCCTTACAAACAAAAGGTCCCCTGTTCAATTCTAGGTGGGGATGCAAGTCCCTCTTACTATGAATGGTTGTGTCAGCAAGGGCATCCAGTGTAAAACCTCTGCCAAATTACCAGAGTGGATTGATCTGCTGTGGTGACCCCTTGTGGAGAATACAAGGGAGCAGCTGACGGTACATTCATTGGGCTTAACCTAAGGGCAACAACAGGCCGCTGTTTAAAACAGAATCATGCACACCACTTGCAACAAGCAAATGGCCCCCTTTAGGAAGGACAGATCTCTCCTACTGTCATTGCAAACTTTGCACATTACCACTAGTGTAAAGTTTGTCTCCTCACTGACCTGTACATATGGATATAAGTTGGTACATAAGGACTTTAAATAGTCCAGGTATGCTGTGGTCTGAATTTTGAAATATTAATTCTACAGAAGATGGGCGGTTAAAAAGAATTACTTGTATATGGATATTCCAATGTACAGAATTTGACAATTCAGCCTTTAACTGTTACTGTAACCCTTAATAAAAAAGTCAATCTAAGGTTTAGAAATTAAAGTTTGGCCTGAGATTTGGTGGAGAATGAAACCACCCATCCATCCATTCATTTAATTTTCTAATGCTCATCCAACTTAGAGTTGGGGGAAGGCTGTTGCCAGTCCAGGGCTTGAAGCATATTCAATTTTACTATATTATTTTCTATACTGTATATATCAGTTAAATGATAAAGGCTTTTTAAAATTTATCTGACTTGTACATGTTTGTTTCTGACATAATCATGTGTTGCTCATGCACCATAGTATGGGAACCTGGGTTTGGTCAAGTAAACACATATGTAGCCACCACACCATAAATTTGAGAGGCTGATGAAGCTGCAAACTTGTCATAATGAGGTCCACTCACTGTTTCAGCAGCTTTAAGCTTAGTCTTGTGGTCTTCAGTTGTTCTATGGTGGGGAAGATAGTTCACAGTTCATGTGACCTGTGCAGTCATTTTACTATATGTGATAACAGCATATTAGCCTGAAAGCTGCAGAATCTAATGAGCTGAAAAGGTTGAAAAGGTTAAGAAGGACTTTTTAAGCTTGACTGAGCTGAAGTATCTTTAAAGGTGAATGTGCTGCAGAATTTGATATTGTGTGAAAATGTGTACAATAACTGACAGTGTAGTATGCATACTGTATGTCAGTATCCCACTGTACATCCGCAGGGATATATCCATTATCTGTTAATAGACCTAAGAGCTTTGTCCAATATTTGCCAATTTCTTTCACTGTTCATTAGAAGCTCTTGTCTATGGCAAGACATGATGCAGAGTCAGTAAAAGTAGTATAGCTTAAAATACGATTAGCTGGCTGAACACAAAATTTAGGGGCAGTGTTCAGATACTTTGCATTTTTTTTCTTTGTTTGTCCTATTTTTACTGTGTAATTTCATGAATCAGCTGAACATTTTCTCAGGTTGAGGTTTCAGTTTTCCCAGTTTCTTTTTTGCATTATTATTTTATTTAAACAATATGTCGCCGTCACTGTGTTTCATTTAGTGACGTTCTACAGTGTGTGCGTATTGGTACCATGCTTAGAATTTACAAGTTACAATCTAAGCAACAGATGAGAACATGAGAAAGTGATATGAGAGCTATTTTCCAGGCAGGTATATCTAGCTCCATAAATGTCTCACATTTGAGGAAATTTAAAACTAGACGTTAATGCCATTGCAATCTTATAAGTGTATAAAATTATGCTCTTTGCCACTCTTTGCATGAGAGAATGGCTCACTTGTTGCAAACTTTTTTAGTGAGTGAGAGTCCCATGTAGAACTGAACCTGTTTGCTTTTCTGGGCCCACTTCCTTGGGCTGACCAAGTCAGGTGGGGTGCCAGGTCACCAATTACTTGGTGAGGCTGAGAAAGCAGCAAAGAGCTGCCCTGAGCTGCTGTATTGTGTTAGCATCATGCTGCTGGCAAGTAGGTAGGTAACGCCTCATTTCAGTTCAGTGAACTTGCTCTCTTTTCTCAGAGGACCTTTATGTGCTTATGTCCCACCTCGCGATCAGTTTGTTAACTTTGACTGTTTATGAACGCTCAGCCCACCATGTGGATGCAGTGCCACCAGGTGCCAGCATTGAAGCAGGGAGTGCTTTGATTTAATACTCTCATTAACCTATTCAAGTATGAAACTGACAAATGTGCTGCTCTTCAGATTGTGTGCTATTATTAATCAAAATGCGTATTAAAATAGCTAGCAGGCATACAATATTTATAAAGCACTAAATCCCTCAAAGAAAGTCATTAAATAGCCTACCAAAGAAGGTTTTTTATTTTCCTTACACAAATCACAGGTTAATTGTAACTTCCCGATATAGGCGGTTTTATTTTGAGGATTCACTGTGGATTAAAACCTTATTTTGTATAATTATTATTATTTTGTATAATTAAAAAAATGTTTTAGAGGCTAAGAAAGACAAACCAGAATTTCAGAGTAACTCATCCATCTTATGATCCACCACAATTCCACGCTTACTGTAAAATGAGTACAGAAGGAAAGTGATGAGTTTTGTTGTCATTAGTTGGCTGTATTGTACAAACTAAAGAGAATTAAAAGCCACCAAGAAATCAAACAGGCTTACAAGCAGTCATATCCAGGCCTTAGTTCTTGACTGATCCTAACCTGGCTTAAAACATTATTATCTCAAAAATAAATCAAATGGACGAGATCATTTATGTGTAAGATCAAGGTCTCACTTTCTTGCTTGTTTCTTTACGGCAGGAACAAAAACTGAAACCCTGCAACTGCTGTATTCTTTTGAAATGTTAGCACATCTTGCCATACAAAGAAGATTATAGTAATACTATAATAAATTTTGGAACCACGTCAAGTCATTAAGAGGTATCTAGAACAATCCACCCACCACAAGCACTAATACCAGGAGGAAATACATTTTAGTGGACTTCAAACCCAACTTTCATTCATAAATTTCAGCCTGTTGTGTTGCTCACAGTAAAAATATTGTCTCTAACTTCCCTCTGAATGTAACTCTCTTTTCATAATCTTAAATCACTGGGCCCTGCCAAACTCCTGTAATTGGAAAAACAGCATTTCATTTCCTAATAATGGCTCAATGTCAAGTCCAATTCAGTCTGCTTGTTAAGCGGCAGCAATTACCAAATCGTACATGTGCAGACAACTCCTCCAGTGGGTGATAATAAGCCACTTTCTTTGTTACAGACCCTGAACAAACTTGTAGGGGAACACGTGAAGCAAAGATAATGCGACCAGTCAAGCATGAGTGTATACAAAACCCCACCAATCATTCCTGTAGAAAAGCCCTCAGCTATGACAAAGGCAGGTCCAACTGGGTTAAGGTGATTCCACTTTAATAGTGTTGGGATCCGTAACCACAACACAAGATAACAATAGAAAATACAGCTGCTCGTTTGTGGGAGTCACTTACTTTTGAGAATAAGAGGCTGTGCCTGGGTTGACTGGCTGCTAGTGTTTATGAATTTGGGAGGTACATTGAGGATTTGAAAGTTTCTTTGTGCCCTTCTTCTGTTGGTTTGTTTGGGGTTTCTCCTTTAGCATGACAGTCAGGGTTCATCATCCAATAAAGCCACACAGGCTTTTCAGAGTGACCTACAGGCTCAGATGAAGAATCATGTTTGTTGACATGTTCCCCTTGTGTTCATTTGTTTTCATTTATTTCTGCAACGCTCTGATACTCTCTTACAGGGAGGGATCAAAGCGAGGATCATGTGTTCTGGTCCAGTCATAGGCCTTTTCCTGTTGGTATAGGACCAGCAAAGACCATTTTATTTTTTATGATATTTCATATTGAATTTGTCAAGTCATTCTGTTGTAGGGAAAAAAATATCCAAAGTGACTTCTCTTATTCATTAGGAAGTCTCTTTGATAAGTAAGAAAAACACTTCTCAGAAATATTATTTGTAGAAATTTACAGTGATTGTAGAGCTACCTGCTCCATCTTGTGAACATTTACAGCTTAGGTGACCCTTGTACAGCACAAAGACTAATATTAAAATTAAATATTTACAGAGAAGGCTTTAACGCACAAAACTACCTAACAACACAATATCAAATGCAATTTCAATATTTCAAAAAAATCTACCACTGCTAGCTTGCAAACTTGCATTGGCATTGCTGTCAACTCTGATACTGGTCTCCTACTGGCTGAAAATTAGTTGGTGGTCCCTCACTTCCTGCAGTGTAGATAAGATGGTGAAAACTGGAGTGGGAATACACTTATGTGTTGAAAATAATACACTGAAGTAGCCTATGGAGTCAGTAATTTGAGATGCAGCTGTCCCATATTTCTCAGGTATCACTGGCTGTTAGCATGCTAACACTTCCTAATTAGGACTAAACACAAAGTATAGACTGGTGACAGTTTCGTTGTTATGTAGTTGTTAAATGAAATATTGGACACGTTTTAGAAGTTCACTTGATGGTGGTAAATTGAAGGTTACACCAAAGTGTTTCCAATTTATTCTTGGGTGGGCACAACTGTCCTTCCCAGATAGGATGGCAATCCATCTAACAGAAGAAGAACAGAAGATATTTTTAGCTCATCCAACTGAAGGACCCATGTGCTAGACAGATGCCATAGTGAGGCACCTGTCGTCCATCCCTCTGTCCACAAGAATCACAACTCTTCCTAGAGTTTTGGTCAGAATTTAATAAAACTAGCACATAATGCTCAGCTAATGAAGCTTCACCCAAATTGTGGTCAGGGTCATATTTGTCATTTTATAGGAACTTTTCCATTTTCACCAGAATCGGCACACGTCCTAGAGGGGTGTAGGCATAGCATCAAGTCATGGCAGTCAGTAATAAAGCAAAAAAAGTAGAAAACTTGAAGGTCATTTACAATGTTTTATTGTCGCTGTTCCTATCATGCTGACAGATTTCCATTTTTTTGCTGTTTATTTTTTTTAAATTTTTTTTCTTAGATGGTAAACCTACAACTAATAATGCTGTGATAGCTTGGAATATCACTTTGCTATGCATGTTGCAAATCACGTGTATCATGCTAGATGGTGATGGTCATAATCTTGTTAGTCATGATCATAGAGGGAATAGTCCCATTGGTTCAATTCCGTTACCAAGGTGTGGTTGGGGCCTTCCTATCACTTTTCTGCTAACATCAGTATTATGGTCAATGCTATGACACGCTGAGGTGTTCACATATTTTCATGCTTTTATGGCTGTGGTTACTACTGACTGTGTAGTCATGATGTTCCTGAACTCAAACACTTTAATTTTGCAGTGAACCAGATTAATTTGTTCTGGATTTGATTGTTTGTGAGCCTGCTTGACTTCTCTCTGAATTTTATTTCTCATTAGTATGTGCAATCCAGCCAGCCAATGACAAGAAAATGTATCACTATCTTTCTGTCCTTTACACATCATAATAACTTGTGAATTATGATGGATCTTGAGCCAGATGAGCTACTACATCATTGAGATTCTGGTTTTCTGAACGACTGATGCTAATGTCTAAAATATATATGAATACTATACAAACCGCTCCTACCATGGAGGGTTGCATCAGGAAGGGCATCCGGCATAAAACCCCTGCCAAAATACTGATGCGCTAATCTGCTGTGGTGATCCCTTGAGGAGAAATATAAGGGAGCAACAGAAGGTACATTCATTTTATCATACTGCACAAAGACTCAACAGCAAAGTAAGTACTTCCAGTAGATGTCCCAAACAATATAATAACTTAGGCAGTAGCTTCTAGTGGTACTGCTTAACTTTACCTTCACAACTTC
Organism: Etroplus canarensis; assembly: GCA_015106775.1. NCBI lineage: Eukaryota > Metazoa > Chordata > Actinopteri > Cichliformes > Cichlidae > Etroplus > Etroplus canarensis. The sequence continues at coordinate 31,578 of VUQH01081710.1, read as the reverse complement.
TCAGCTTTGTTACACCACTGCGCATCCCTCCTCTGCTTTGCATTACTGTAGAAAACCGAACCTTTCTATTGGACTGCGATGGCTTTTTCTATCAATGATATATCTCTGGTAAAAGTTGCTTACTTTATAACCCACATTGCAAAAACTCTACTATCCAGCTGTCTCTTTTAAGTATTTAAATCCAAAACATGAGCTGTTGTTTCCGAAAACAGCGCAGGGATCAGTTGCATCAGATACTGTGTGCTAAGTACAAAGCATGACTTCATTGTTAGACAAGATGATCTATTAGCTGTGGTAAATGTGAGTCCATACAGTGATTTATTGCAAGGTTTAAATTCACCATTCTCGCAAACCTAATTCTCCTAGACTGAATAGAAACAGACCAAGTTTACACAATACAAATGCAATCTGACAGCCACTGAAACATGAGAGCAACGGATTCTAGACAAAATGCGGATAAACAAAAATTTGCCATGACACTAAATTTTTCATGTCTGAATTTAGAAGTATGCGGCTTTAGGAGAGAATAATTAAAATGGACATTCTTCTGTTAGGACTGTTTCACAAAATACAATTCCAAGTATGAATACCAGTGCCACACAAACAGCAATTTATATTATAGTCATTATATATTATATGTTTCATTTGCTACCCATAGGCAAATTGGTGTAAATACCTTATTTAGAATGCACACTGATAATGACACTTCATTTAAAGTCCCAAGCGTTGTTTCTCCTAAGGCGTGCAGACTGCCAGCCAGTGGACCACGGAAATTCTCAGGATTGGTTCATTAATATGATACATTCTCTTTTAAAAAAGGATTTTGAGGCAGTAAAAAAAAAAAAAAAGTTAAAATCATTTGGATTTTAGTTAAACAGGTTCAACTTGAAGGGTAAAAGGTTGGGATTTTTGAAATCTCTGTAAGCCCTTAATTGGTTGAAGTTTATGTTTATACCTACCTGTCCAGGAAGTGACAGTGTTCCAGGAAGTCAGGAAGTTTTCATTCAGAGAAGCTGTCCTTTTTCTGCAAATGTTTCCTCACTTCACAGCTTAAAGCCCTTGATCTTTGTTTTGTTAAATAAAATCTGCTCATGTTTCACTACCATGTTTGATTTTTTTTTTTCAGCTAACAAGCGCGGAAGTGTGTGTGAATGTCAGTGTGTTTCAGTGCTTGGATGAGCTGTTCTGTCATTGGTTAGATGCAACATTATGTCTGATTTGGTGTCAGGCTGAGCAACTCTGGATGTTCAAGATAAATCAAAACTGTATTTCATATCTATGGTGTAAGCATCAGACAGCATGTTGCCATATTAAGTTTTGAAATTTCTTTGTTCCCAGGCTGTGGGACTGGGAGTGTGTGTGTGTATGTAGGTAATGACAGTACCTGGAGGCTTTCCAGTGTATGAATATGAATAAACAGACTTTCGCATGGACTTAAATTCATTGTGTCAGAGAGAACGAATATTTTGGCACATTATAAGGGGTTGTATTACACTGCTCTCTTATTCTGTGTCTCATTTGGTCTTGTGGCCCCTTGAACTTGTGTTTCTTATTATTGCATTGTTTCAGTAATCTCTGTACAAGGAAAATGACGCATTTGTGAAGTCATTTTGTGAAGTCATGGTACCTGGAAAAGCAAAGTCTGAAACTCAGTCTCATGTAAGTGTCTTCTTCTTCTTCTCCTTCTTGTTAAATGATGCATAAATAAAACTATAAAATATGTTGATTTTTTTGCACTTAGTGTGGTTTGTTATGACTTGTTTTCTTGCAGAATTTATTTTGCACATTATAAAAAATGTTGGCACCACTTTTTAGTGCCTTTTAGTGTAAAAATAATATTTTGTGCCATGATAATGGTGTCTTTTGATATCATTTTCCAAATGTTTAGATTTAACAGCATTTAACTGCTATAGTCCTGTAGAAAGTTTTCACAGGACTCGGTGAAAAACTAAGTACACCCTTACGTCTTTCATTGAAATCATGAGGGTAAGTAATAACCAGTTGCTGATATTAACTAGCTCCCTGTGGTCTGTCTTGCAACCACAGAATGTATATCACCTAAAAAGCCTAAATTTCTTCATGAATGCTGACCTGACCTGATCCCACTTGACGTGATGTGAAGGTAGATGCCATAGTCAATTTTTTTTCTCTTTCTTAATGCAAATTAGATAATTAAGAACAGATTAAAATAATATTAAGAAATATGCAGCAGAAAAGTTGATTTCATAATAGCCCTGAAAAATTTTACAGATTTGAGCCATTGCAACAGCAGATAGCAATGGCATGGTGTCAACATGAAAGTATATAAACCTATCATTAATTTCAGTTTATGTTTCATGCAGATCAGATGAATAGTTACACAGATGGGGCTAAAAATATAAACATTTTTACAGAAAATACCTCCTGGTGGCCAATCCATATTATCCAAAAGGCTGAAAATGTAACTAGTTCCAGATTTCATGGAGTTCTATCATTCTGAAAAAATTCAAAGTCCTGCTTCAAATAGTTTTTGCATTATCACGCTCGCCTGAAGAATTTTCACTGGTGATCCCACAATCAATTTGGTTTCTGTTTTATGCAGATTGGCCAAACAGTCAGAGATATGGCTAAAAATAAAAATGATAGAGAACGCCACCAAGTGGCAAATACCTATTTCCAAAATGGCTGAAAAACTAACCAGTTCCAGATCTAATGGAGGTCTGTCACTATGCCAAAATTTAAAATCAAAATCAAATAGTTTTTGCACTATCCCAATAATAACATGAAGGATTTGTGGTGGTGGGAGCGGCAGCAGCAGCAGTGGCTTTTCGGGGGTATAATTAATCATCAGCCAGGGTGACCACCTCTATAAAAGCAAAAATTTTGGCAGTTTGCTGGTCTGGAGCAGTCAGGTGTGTGCTTACACAATGCCACACTCTTCCCAGGGATGGATAACCCAGCAAATTCACACCAAGGTCAGACTGTGCAAAGGTCAGGGAAATTGGAAGAAGCACAAGAGCCACATTTCAGACTCCATGAGTCTTAGTTAAGGTTCATAAGAGTCTAATTAGAAAAAGATTGAACAAGTATTGCTTGTTTGGAAAGGTTGCAAGGAGAAAGCCTCTTCTTTCTAAAAAAATGTTCCATTATGACTTAAGTTTTCAAAGTTGCATCTGAACAAATCACAAGAATTCTGGAACAATGACTTTTGAAATGAGAAGACCAAGGTGAAGATGTTTGGCCATAATGCACAGCACCACATTTGGCAAAAACCACACATAGCATATCTTTAAAGACACCTCATACTAAGTGTTAAGCACTGTGATGGTAGGGTGAGGATTTTGTTTTGTTTTGCAGCCACAGGACCTGGGCACCTTGCAGTCATTAAGTTGACCATGAACTACTCTGTATACCAAAGTGCGGTCATCTGCCCAACGGCTAAAGCTTGACCAAAATGGGTTCATGCAACAGGACAATGGTCCCAAGCACACTAGCAAATCTAAATCATAATGGCTAAAAAAGAAAGAATCAAGGTGTTGCAATGGACTGGTCAAAATCCAGACCTCAATCCTAATGAAATGCTGTAGCAAGACCTTAAGGAAGCTGAGCATAAATGAATGCCTGCAAGTATCAATGAGCTGAAGCAATGTTTTAAAGAGTGGATCAGAATTCTCCCACAATGATGTTAGAGACTTATAAAGTCACACAGAAAATGTTTAATTCGCTTAGTAGTTTTTTACATTTTTAAGTTCAGTCAAACTAATACCTGATAAGAAGCCATTACTTCTACTAGTAGCTACTACTACTGACATAGTGACACATGTAGTGTCACTGTCAGCTTTTTGTTTGACCGTTGCTTTTTCTTTGTATTTCCTGTTTTATTCTGAAAGGTTCACTTGTCATACGTATCTCTTTCTTTTATTTCCTGTCTTTGATTCTTTCCTACCTTTTTTTGTATTTGGTTTCTCCTCCCCCTTTAGTTTCTTCAGTTCAGTCATCTGTCCTGCCTTTCACCTTGTGTATTGTCAGTCCATTTGTTTGCCAGCCTGTTTCCAGCCTTAGTTCCTTGATTGTGTTTCTCCAAGACCCCCACTCGTTCCCATTTTCTTGATTTGTGCTTATTTTGTATTTTTGATCTTTTAAAAGAATCCTTGTTTAAGTTTACTGTCTAGGATTTTTTGACTCAAAATTTCTTTTTTTTTATTTTTTAAACTCAGTTTGCATTGTCTTTGCATCTGTTTTTGTCCTTCATTTTGGCAAAAACATGACAGATATATGTAGTGAGAAATTTCTCTCTGTTTTTTACCAAAGCAAAAGATCTGTATTAATTATATGAATGCAAAGTCTTTATTGACAATGAAATAATTGACTAAAGTTACCATACTCAGAGTCAATTCTCCTCTCACGGTAGGGGATTCTCCTGTTTGAGCTGTTCTCAGCAAAACACAGTCTAGACACTGCTAAATTTAAGGACAGAATAAAACATAAAGCACAATTGAAATAAGTGTTCTTGATCTTAATGCACATTATCGCTGTGTCCCAGGGATAAAACACTTAAAATTCAGTCATGAGGAAGAGAAAGCCTGAGGGCTCTTTAGGCTGGGTACATGTCCGTGATGCATCCAGCTACTTTAGCTGTCATGCAGCAATATCTCAAAGCCTTCGCTGGGTGCACTGATGCTTGGCTTAAGCCATTTAGCAGTGCCCTGGTTAACTGAAACCGACAAAACTTCTGATTCCAGCCTGATCTTAGAATAACACCCCTGGCAATTGTGGAGCTGTCTTTGCCCATTTCATCCAGCGCAGTCCCACAACTGCATTTGTAGCTGACACAAATGCAGAAGAAGATGCTTCATGATGTTACAACTGTTGCCCAGAGAATTATATTAAATGTAAATCATTTAAAAGAGAAATAAGATCTGGTGGACAGTTGGAAAAAGGGGGGCTTAGGCTTTTGCTTAAAGAGAGTGCAAGACTAAAGGGTGGAAAAGTGCAGTAACATAAATAAAATACGATGGCATTTGGCCACTTAAACCTAGTGGCTGTTCCAAAGGGTAAAGCCTTGGTTGATTCCAGTCTAATATTTGCCAAGAGTTGCTCTTTGAACAAAGTAGTTGCCCCAAATCATGCAAAGCAACCACACTGAGTGATGAGATGTTTCTAGCTAAGTGGAAATGTTAACACTGGGCACGTTAGAAGTCAAATCTGGCCACAATACTGCAAAAATAAATAGCTAAATAAATAAACAAATAAAATCACTATACATTCCACATACAACTTCGGTGGATTGCAAGGCTTAAAATAGGTGCTTATCCAACACATGTTAAGTTAACAGCTGTTGTACCTGATTCTAAAAAAGTGCTAAATAAACCTATAGGGCACTCATTAACATATTTGGGAATTCAAAATGTCTACCCTAGAGTGTTATTCAAGGAAATTACAAGAATTATTTAACTTTGTGACTATTTTTTTTTTTTAAATCATTTTGATTTTGCAAATCAAAGAGAATTAAGTTATGATATTTACTCATGGACCACTTTATTAGTTATACTTTGCTAATACTGGGTTGGACCACTTTGTGGTGAGAGAACTGCCTTAGGTCTTCGCAGCATAGATACAACAAGGTGCTGGAAACATTTCTCAGAGATTTTGCTCCATACGGAACATGACAGCATCAAACACTTGCTACAGATTTGTCAAGTGAATATCCATAATGTGAATCTCATGTTCCTGTTCAAGGTACTCCATTGGGTTGAGATTTGTGACTGTGGAGGCCATTTGAGAACTCATAGTCATGTTCAAGAAACCAGCTTGAAATGATCTGAGCTTTGTGACATGATCTGTTATCCTGCTGGAAGCAGCCATCAGAACATGGGTTGCACTGTAGTCATACAAATATGGTCAACAACAATACTCAGGTAGTCTGAAGCATTTAAACATGGCCATGTCATGGTCTTGGAATTTTGTAGTTTTAGTTTTGGTTCTATTATTCTAGCTTCTCTTATATTTAGTATGGGATATTGTATTCTGCTGTCTGAGTTTTGAGTTTCTGTTATATTTAGCATTATCCTGTCCTCCAGTCCTGCATGTTGTATTTGAGTTCTATTTACTGCCTTCTGTGTGAAGCTGTGGTACTTTCTTGTTTCTCCTCGTTCTTCTGTTTTTTTGTATTTTGTCTGAGTCTCTGTTCTAGTCCTTTCATGTGTTTAGCTTGTTATTTGTTTCCTAGGTGTCATCCTATTGTGTTTATGTCATTTTGTCAAGTGGTCACATCTGCATTCTCAGGTGTGTTTCTCACTTCTTGTTTTACTTTGATACTGGTTGTATTCCACGATTTGTTCAGTTTTACTTCCTACCCTTGATTATTGCCACCTGTGCTCCTCTCCCTCCTGTTTCTTGTTTGCTCGTCTTCTCTGTGTGTATTTATACCATGGCCTCCCTCTGTTCTTTGTTGCATTGTTAGTCTCTACTGCCTGGTCTGGTCTAGTCTGTTTGAGTCTTGTCTACCTGGTCTGGAGTTTGTTTCTTTCCTGTTGGTATTCCATGGACTTTGTTTCTTTGAAGAAACACTCTCTTTAAGTTAACCTCTTTTGGTTTCTTGGAGTCTGGATAGTGGGTCCTCTCTCCTCACATGCCACCCCTGACAGCCCAATTGGTACAAAAGAGCCCAAAGTGTGTCAGGAAACTATCCCCCACATCATTACACCACCAGCAGCAGCGTGAACCATATAAGGCACGATGGATCCATGCTTTCATGCTGTTTGCACAAAATTCTGACCCTGCCACCTGAATGCTGTAACAAAAGTTGGGACTCATCAGACTAGGCCATGCTTTTTGTTTATGGTAATCCCGTGTGAACTGTAACCTCAGTTTCCTGTTTTTAGCTGGCAGGAGTGGCACCTGGTGGGGTCTTTTGCTGCTATAGGCCATGTGCTCAAAGACTCATTGTATTGTGCATTCAGAGATGCTCTTCTGCATACCTTGGTTGTAATGAGTGGTTGTTTTGAGTTATTGTTGCCTTCCTATCAGCTCGAAGCTGTCCAGCCAATCTCTTTTGACCTCTGGCACGAACAAGATATTTTGACCAGAGAACTGCCACTTACTGGATATTTTCTCATTTTCTGACCTTTGTAAACCCTAGAGATGGTTGTAATGCAAAATCCCAGTATCAGCAGTTTCTGAAAGACAAAGACTAGACCAAAAATCATGACACCCTCAAAGTCACATTAAGAACTTTTCTTCCCCACTCTGAGGGTTTGAAGTTTGAACTTCAGCAGGCCATCATGACCATGTCTGCATGTCTAAATGCACTGAGATCATGCATTGTGATTGGCTAATTAGATATTTGTGTTACAAGCTATTAAACAGGTGTACCTAATGAAGTAGCCAGTGAGTGTCAGTTACCATATCGTGAGGGTTATGGTTTCAAGTTAGAAGGGTTAAATGTCATGATGTAACCTGATATTCTCTGACTGGCTGAAAGTTATCCATGTGGTTCTACAACCTCATGGGGAGGGAAGGCAGGTCAATTTGGATGTCCAATAAAGTTACCAAATATGGGTTCTCACCTATAAAGGATTAACAAAAAGAACAGTTATCTAGTCCTATGTCACTTTATCACTACTTCATGCTCTAAACAGTATGGCCTATTCTCTGTGAAGGAGACATCAACATAAATAGAATGACCAAAAAACAGTACAATCAGTATCTGATACTCCTAAGAAATGTCTCTACTGATAGCCATTCTGGACTATATAATATTTATTATTCTCAACTAATATATCACCCTGTTTTTTTGTGTCATGTAGCAGATTTTAGACAACAGTACAGCACAGCAGCCTGACAATTTGAAAACCAAATGTAGTCCATAAAGGCCAGTGTTTTCTCTCAGCATGCTCATGCTAACAAGTTAATTAAGCATAGTCCTGTGCACATGAACTTTAAGCTTGTATTAGTGGTCAAAAGAGATCTGCTGTTAGGTGCACTGAGCTAATTATGCGATGAATCTCCCATTGCATGAGGTAATTTCTCAGTGCTCTTTAAAGATAGTAGAGGATATGGCAGATAACTGCTTGAAGCCCTTGCGAGTCAGCAGTGGCTAAGCTAAATGTGGCAGCAAGTGTCAGGCCAAATCAATACACGCTTCCTAGGATTCCTTTGGTGCCATAATCCAGGCTGTGGTGGGCACTGACCCTGGGGAGGCCTGGCCTCTTGTTTTCGTGCCCTGTTTTTTCAAAAGCAGCTGCACTTATGGATATGACAGCATTGAGCACAAGCTAATTACCTTTAAAAAAAAAAAGGAGCAGAACTTGTTCTGTAAACCACTTAGCTCACAGCTGAGGCGTGCTGAAACCTCTCTTCCAAGAACTGGGCAGGTATATAGCCCTTGGGAGCGGAATTGTGCAGAATATATATAAAGGTGTTTCATGGTGGTGACTTCAGGCATTAAAGCTATATAATTTTCAGTAGCTGTGAAACTGGGCTTTTAATGTGTGGTGCACAGATGATCTGTGTGTCAAACATTCCCTTTGGACATGCTCTTTTGGTCAACAATTTCACCTCAACAATTCACAGTTTGACTGGTATGAACTGCATTTTGAAGATTTTCCTTTGAGAGAGGCCCCTGGTGTCTTCCAGCTGATTTCACAGATCCCATTAAGCCATAATCTTGTGTTATTTGCCTTAAAATAACGAGAGATTATCCTGGCATCAGGCTAATCAGCCATAAAACTGAGGAATCTCTAAATGGATTTTACTGCAGCAAGTTCACAACAGGAGTGTGAAACAATAACATAAAATGTAAAAGTTGTCTAGAAAGATATAAAATGTTAACATTAATATTTATTTTAAAAACCATGCTTATAATGATTTTGTCTAATCATGGTGAGTTTTGAATTTTTTTTTTAGAACAGAAATCACAGGACACCAGTCACCAGGAGGGATCATTTAATCCAGAACGAGGATTTCCAGAACATCACATCCTTCTTTGTAAGTCGCACTCCCTTACTTAAGCCATCAGCCAGTCATTAAAAATGTAAAATTAACGTTTTTAAAGTGGAACATGATTCGTTTCTGCGCTCTGGAGGCAGTGAAGCGCAACACTTGCATATGAAATGCATTTGGTCATCCCCCTGGCAACAGGGAAGGAAAAGGTGCGCTGAGTGAAACAAGAGCAGATTGCTTTTATACTTTATTTAGAGAGTTATTCTAGACACTGAGCCACAGATGCCCTGCCATTGTGAAAATCCTTCCTGCTCAATTGAGGTTGGAAGAACTTGTTCAAGGCTTGAGTCTCTGTGGGGCCATATGAAAAGCAATCATATGTGTGCTTCAGACATTTCCTTTAAAACTGTTAACACTATTTGTCAATATATGCCCTCCCCTCCCATATTTACAGTAAATATAAAAAATTACATGGGTGAGAAACAGTTTCTAGAAATATCAACAGGCTGAAATCTTTATGAAATGATGTCATCAATGTTTGGCCTTGGGCTGTGGACATACACTTAAATATTGCTCCATTAATGTGTTCCGGATGTGTTGAATGTAAGGCATTCCATACTGTCAATTTCCTGTGCAAACAGTGTATCCTATTTCCTGTAAATAGTGTAGGCCACTTCACACTGTCTTCTGTGTGTGCTTGAGCTGATAATAAGTTGCAAAATTAGCTCAGCTCACTCCTTTAAGTAACAAGATTGTACAGTACAGTTTAGTCAAAGATATTTTAACACAAAATGCCACTGCACATTTTATAATGAGAGCAAATGGTTTCTAACTTAATACTTGCAATATTTTCATCAGTGCCAATTAGCAAACGCTAGCATGCTTAATTAGGCAATTTTTAAATAGAGTTTCATGGGGGTGTTTGTAAAATGAATGGCTCCTGTGCAGTTATAATTCAATAATTTAACTGTAATGGGATTAAGAAAAAATCCCTGGCAATTTTCAGAATTCCATATAACAAGTTGAGCCAATACTGCTTCATATATGCACTTGTAGGTTTTTGGTTTTAATGAATCTCATTTCTAAGCGTTATAGTTACTGTTTGAAAATGGGTGCCACAGTGGAAGGCTCTGCTGTTGCAATAATTAATGCATCCTTAACCAACCAATTAGCATACACTGCTATGGGCAAAACCCCCTTTTCTATAATGTAAAACAAAAGGACAATATTATTTTTATCTACCAACCTATCTGAGGAGTCTGCAGTGTCTGTTCCCCCGTCCATCCACAATGCACAATAATTTGCTACTTCTCTTAGAATACTGGTCAGATTTTAGTGAAACTTTCACTCCATGATCACCCAATGGGTCTTCGCCCAAACTGTGCTCAATCTTTTTTTTGTCATTTCACAACTCTTTTCTATTTTCCCAAGTATGATCTGGATTTTACACAATTCACATAATTTCATGCTTTTTATGACCATGGTTTCGACTGACCATAACTGAAACACTTTTGTTTGATGGTAAAAGAGATACATTTTTTCCTGGATATGACTGTTGGTGAGCCTCCTTAATATCCCAATAGATTTTAATTATCATTAGTTTGTGTAATAAAGCCAATCAATGACATGGAAACTAATCATTTTTTTTCTTTATTTCACACATTGCAGTGACCTCTGAACTGTGATGGATAGTCAGCTAAATGAGCTACTACTCACTGAGATGTTGATTTCATTTTAATTTTGACATAAAATCAATTTTATGTTTGTGTAAGCTACAATAAAAATTTTGATTTTTTTTTTTTTTTTAATTCGGAAGCAATATTTTAGTAAATAAACATTTTAACTTCAGTCACACAGTCATTATAGTCAATCTCACAAGCGCCCTCTATGTGAATTACAGCAAATTTCAGTATGACGAAAACAGATGGAAGTGAACAGACTCATTAGCATGTTTCCATTACAGTCTCACATCTGCTGAGTAAGCTGAGCTGTGCTCAGAGTTTTGAAGATAAAACATGAACCTTGAAGCTTAACTTGCAGAATAAATCTATGAATGGATGGTTAAATGTGACTTGTAGTCTAAAGCGCTTTGAGTGGTCCGTAACACTACAAAAGTGGTATATAAATACCAGTCCATTTCCATTCAGTATCAGTTAGGAAAAAGCTGGGATGTAACACAAGGCTATTCATTAAAACATTTGTGGTCCAAATAATCAAAAACTTTGCATAGTGTCACTAAGCTACTGATACTATTGGATGTTTAATTTTGTAAAGCTCCTACTATGCAGCTTTAAGTAAGAAACGGCTTTCTTACTGAGAATTTAAAGGCTCAAATCATTTCCCCTTCTTGTCATCATCAATCATAATTACACAACAATTTCTTCACCTTGGATCAATTTGTGCCACAAAGATCAAACAGTGTTGTTAATAGTCCCCCAGATTTCTCTAATCTATATCATGTGGTGCATGCGCTGCTCTTTTAAACCCCAAGTCAGCTATATTGTTTGTCGCTGAACCCGTTCTGTGCGGCCCAAAATGTAAATACACTCGTGTCCCATCTGTTTACTTGATCATCATCTTCTTAACAATGTATGAGTAAAGAGAATAGTTATCAGTTAAACTTGATATGAACTATTTTTCAAGTAATATTTCACATGGGATATTAACATTTGCATGATAAAAGATCTGCTTTTTAAGTGTGGCCACTCTCCTAATCACTATTGACAAGAGAACAAGCCCTAATCATCATTGTTTCAGTCACAACACAAACTGGGTCTTCAAAGGTTTCACCCTGGTGTAATTACACTAAATTACTCTCACCAGTGGAGTCAGTCAGGGGCTCTGTTTTCTACTCACTCTGCCTGTACACAGGATGTTTGAAAGTGTTATGAATGGATGTTGTGGTTTGCGTGGTCAGGATCATGGAAATCAAGAAATACTGAACCATATCGTGCAACTCATACTAGCGTGACAATAAGTTGTGCACACACTAGTGTGGCTTTTCTCAAAAAGCAGAATCTGCACAACTGATTTGAGCGAAACCTTTTTGTGTTTCCATCAGCAGGCATAGGAAGCCTTAATCAAACATCAGAGAGGGATTGAAGAGCACTTCCAGACATAATGGTCTGGGTAATTTTCCCCCAAAGTGTTTTGTTCCCTTCTTTACCAGTTTTAATGTGATTACACTCATTCATGTAAAAATGTACAACAGTGTACAACAATGGAGAAATAATCCTCTCAACAGACTTTGATGTAGCCAAGTCTGCAAAATCCAGAAAAAACGTGACGGTCTGACTAATGGGCTTCAGATAAACTCACCAAAAATTCAAAATAGAGTTTTGTTAGGTTTGCATGTTTTTCTTCTGCATGAGCTGAAAGTAGAGCTAAACCTGCAAATTTAATAAAACAATCTTGACTGAAAGTCTGCTACCTCCTTTTTTTTCTTCTTTTTTTTAACTGGCTTTCAACACAAATTCCTTACAACAGCTACTGAGCTTCTGTGACACTAATAAAAACAATGTGATGAAGTTGAAAGCCCTGGAAAGATCTGGATTTGGAATTTTTTAAGGAATGTGTAAGTAGAACAAGAAATACATAGTAGCTAAGGGCGCCAAAAACAAATTAACCAACTGACCAAAACCATCAAGTAAACAAAATTGCCAAAAAATACAATTTGAAAATGATACATAAATAGAAGTAAAATTACCCCCAGATTAACACTTGATGAACGCAGTTATAGACTTGAAAAATAAAACTGCTGGCCTGTTTTTACAGTCTGTTCACTTTACCATCAGCTGCATTTTGATGGACGTTTAGTTTAAGACTGGTGCTCCATTTGTTTTTGTCTTTTTCCTGTGTTTGGCCAAACTAAAACACTTGGGTAACGAGTTAGACTCCTCAGCCAATTTCACCACGCAATCCAAATTTTATTGAACCACATCATAAAGTCGCTGTGCTTAAAAGGCATTAGCATCTTTATACCCAGGAGGTGTAACACTATAGTGTTGGGAAACACTGTAAGAAACAGACTGCTCCAGATGAAAGCCCATCGTTGTTCCTTACATAATGTGTTTGTAGTTAGCAGGAGGCAGTTGTTTCTTACCCCCATGTACTGTAGTTTAAGCATTCTGTCACTTTAATTTAGTGTGATATGAAATTTTGCTGCTTGACTGCTGAGAATGCCTTGAGAGTTGTATCCTGTGGCTCTTTTGGCTCAAATCAAACCCAGAAAGACATGAGGAAGAGCCAGGCAGCAGTCCTGCCCACTTAAGAAATGCTGGTAATGTAATCCTTCAACAACTTTGTTTGGGATCACAGAGTTGGTAATATGGGCCTGATTCATCAAACACAAGTCCTATCACAAACTATAAACAATAAGGAATTTTCAGTCCGTCAAAGAAGTGAAACCTACTGTATAAGCTATTGTCTTAATAATGAATTTTTAAATGTTACTCATTGCTGAAATATAGCATGGACACATTGAAGCCCATGGACAACCATACACCTATACTTACTTGTTTTCACTGAGTTTTCTTTATATCTGATTTATTACTCTTGTTGACCAAGGTGGACCATGTTAGCTATAGTCATATGAAAAAGAAAGTACACCTCCTTTCAGTTCTAAGGTTTTACATGTCAGGAAATGAGTTTAAAAATTTATCTGGTTCTTAACAGGTCTTAAAATAAGGTAATTAAATTAGGTAAAATTAAAATTAATTAGGTAAATACAACCTCTGATGAACAACATATGGCATATTACACTGTCATTATTTACTTAACCAAAACTAAGCCAAAAAATGAAAAAAATCACTCTTACAGCTTCCATAGAAATTAGAGAGGATAAATAATAGCCAAGTGCTGCTAATCAAATGTACTTGATTAACTCATCATCAGCCAGTGTAACAACCTCTATAAAAACAGAGGTTTTGGCAGTTTGCTAGTCTGAGGCATCCCAGTGTGTTAACACAATGCCACGGAAGAAAGACATCTGCAATAATTTTAGAGAACCAACTGTTGTTCCCCATCAGTCTATGGGTTTTAAGGCTTTTTCCAAATAATTTGAAGGCCAATATTCTATACTGAGATAGATTATTCATAAGTGGAAAACATTCAGGACAGTTACTAATCTACCCATGAGTGGACATCCTAGCAAACTCAACGCAAGGTAAGACTGAGCAATGCTCAGGGAAATTGAAAAAAATCAAGAGCAAAATCTCAAACTCTGCAGGCCTAAGTTAGTCTGTTAAATGTTAGAGTTTATGACAGTGCAATCTGAAAAAGACTAAAAAAGTATGGCCTGTTTGAAAGAGGTTTCAGAAGAAAGCCTCTTCTTGCTAAAAACAAAATGACAGCAAAGTCTGAGCAACACTTTTGGAACAATGTCCTTTTGACAGATAAAACCAAAGTGGAGATGTTTGGCCATAATACACAGCACCATGTTTGATGAAAACCAAACACAGCATACCAGCACCAACACCTCATCCCAACTGTCAAAGATAGTGGTGGAGGGGTGATGATTTGGGCTTATTTTGCTTCCACATGACCTGGGCATGTTTCAGTCATGGAATCGACCATTAACCCTTCTGTATACCAAAGTATTCTAGAGTCAGATGTGAGGCTGTCTGTCCCACAACTAAAGCTAGGTCAAAACTGAGTCATTTAACAGGACAATGATCCCAAGCTCATCAAGAAATCTATAACAAATGGATGGAAAAACTAAAAATTTGAGGCTTTGCAATGGCGTAGTCAAAGTCCAGACCTCAAACTGTTTTAAATGCTGTGGCCGGACCTTAAGGGAGCTGTGCATAAATGAATGTTTACAAACCTCAATGAACTGAAGCAACATTGTAAAGAGTGAGGCAGATTCCTTAATAATGATATGAGAGACTGAAAGTGTAATACAAACTATGACTACTTCAAGTTATTGCTCCTAAAGGTAGTTTAGCAAGCTTCTGAACAGAGTGCATAAATCTTCTCAATTTTTGCTTCATTTTTGTTGAATAAATAGTAACTTCTCAGCTGTGTTTTTGTTGTTGCCTACTGCAGCATTTAAAAAAATGTTTTAAAATAAATGCTTTGGCTTTCTGTGTGATAAAAATCTGCTCAAAACATTTGTGCTAATACTTTCTGAGAGTAAAATTCTAGTATTTTAATCATCGTTATTCAGCAGATATTTGTGTCTGTGTGCTACACCCTTACAACGTTGTTTGATAAGAGGAATGCATTTTTTATTTAATTTGTGTCATTTATTAGACATTCTTAACCAAAACAAGAGTTTTTAAAATGAAAAATAAATAAATCTTCTTTTTATTAATAACTTGTGAAACCAAAGATGGCATTTTATTTTAATTCTAGAATCTGACATACTGCTTCTTTGCACTTTTGTAAACAATTTTATGTACAGCAGTTATGCTATGTATATGTGTCCCCTGAAATGTAGTCATTTACACATTTGCCTTACAAGTAAAAAGTCCCTGGTTTGATCCCAGGTGGGGACACAAGCCCCCATTTCAATGGAGGGCCGCGGAAGGAAGGGCATCTGGTGTAAAACCTCTGCCAAATTACTAATGCAGATTAATTGTCTGTGGCCACCCCTTGGAGAGAATACAAGGGAGCCTGTGAAGGTACATTTATAGTCATGCAGTCTATATGTCAAGGACTTTTATTGTGAAAGGGAGGAACAGATCTCGTTTCTGAATCGGCGTTTTCGCATGTATAAAACAAATTGGGTTTCCATGTACAGATCAGGTAGTGACAGTCACTTCTGGCTCCACAAAACTAACATGGTGTTCAGCATGACCAACATGCTAACAGCGAGGTTTCAAATTGAGGAATTCAGAAACCAATTGGTGGCATCACCATGGGTAGGACCATCTTTTATACACAGCATATGGATACCACTGCTGCACAAAATCTGGACATGAGCTTCTTCTTATTTTTTCAGATTTAGTACAAATATCAAAATGATATTGCTGTGAATTCTAATTGACAAGATAAAGTGAAAATATGATATCACAGAAAACCTATTTTAAGCTTTATGATTTAACAGATCATTTCTATTTGTGTGTGTCTATGTGTGTTTGTGTCTGTGTGTGTGTGTGTGTGTGTTAGCCAATTTCTAAAAGGGAAAAAAAGGTTTTTATTAATTTAGCAAGTTCTAAACTATTCATGAGCAGCCAAGTGAAGTTTGGGCCACATTTTCTGGAAACCACTGAAACATGTTAACAGTACTAATATGACAGGCATAGTCTTTTACAGTGGGTTCACTTATACAGCAGGAAGCATTATTGTTATGTTTGCATCGGCTCTTGGCAAAAAAATCTGTCAGAACAGCTTTAGTGTTTTACAGCTCAGAGGAAACGCGATACAGTTTATGCACTTGATTGTCATTGTTTATCACTATCACTGTTATTTTCAGTTTATCTCAAAAAATTTGACACATGCCATCAGTGTTTATGAGTCTGGTCACTGGTGTGCAATTAAGAAAAATCCCAAAACCAGAATGTGATTTTTTTTTTCACAGCTTAATTTATTTATTCAATATTGATTCATGGGTAATTGCTGGAATCCAATATGTTTTTTCATTAAGCAACCCAGCCCCTTGTAGCTTATAAATAGCTCAGTCTTGATTTCCCCTTTTAATTTTCCAAAGTTGAATAACTGGTTTCTAATTTCCAAATGTGTGGGCATTTAATGAGGCCTAAGACATTTTATTCTCCTGCTATAACACTGTCTACAAAATTGTCCACTGCTGAGTGTAATCATGCAATGCTATCTGGCACAGACACACTCTGGCAGCAACGAGGCAAAACCTGCAGCCCAGAACTGCTCCACTTAAAGGAGGCTGATGTGAAAGGAGCAGACAGGCGAGAGTGGAGGGCCCTCCAGTCATGCAAAATGCAAAAGAAATATGACTTTATTACAGCTCCCTAATGGTGACATAACAATCTGTTCAGCCACTTCCCTCCAAATCTCAAAGCATTTTTAGAGAGTGCTTCAGTCTACAAGACAAGATGGGATGGAAAATCTCTCAGTATGAGTGAGTTTAAACACAACTGAGTTTGAAATACAGCTTTGACCAACTTGACTGTGATGGCAATTATTTATTTATTTATTTTACTTGTTTTTCATGTCTGAGCAACAAAAATCTTGACAGAAAAAACAATACATGCGAGTAGCAGTGGTCTTTGATCACTATAATATCGTAAGAGCTGCATATTCTTAATATATTTGTAAACTGCTAAGAGATGTGAAGACTGGCTCTATTCTTGTGTCATAGCACTGGCTAATCATAAAGATTTAAAAGGTACCAAGTTGTTATACCATTCACTTTTTTAACATTGGAGCTGGTTCAAAATCCAGTGGAGTTACAAAAATCCAAAAGCACATTTTTATAGGTTGAGTCTTCTTTTCAATTAGAGCCAAATGAGGGGTGACAGATGCTAAATGTCCTCAGTCAGAAACATGCCCTGCTGTCTCAGACCTAGTGCCAACATCTGGGGTGTAAAAATTAAGCTGCCAAAAACTGCAGTTCTTCCAATGGCCACTTGAGGTTGGCTTCAAAAGTACACTATATGGGCAAAAGTATTGGGTCACACCTCATAATCTCTGAATTCAGGTGTTTGATTCAGTCCCATTGTCACAGGTGTATAAAATTAAGCACCTAGCCATGCAGTCTACATTTAAAAACATTTGGGAAAGAATGTGTTGTTCTAAGGAATTCACTGAATTCCATTGTGGTACTGTAATAGGATGCCAAAGTTGCAACAAGCCAGTTCATGAAATTTCTTCCCTCCTAGATAGTCCATGATCAGGTATAAGTGGTAGTATTGCAAAGTGGAAGCATTTAGGAACCACAACAACTGAGTCATGAAACAACAGACCACATAAAATTACAAAGTGGTGTCGATTGCTGAGGCGCGTAGTGTGTAAAATGGCCAACGTTTTGCTGACTCAGTAAATGCAGAGTTCCAAACCTCCTCTTGCATTAACATCAGCGCAAAAGCTGTATGCCGGGAGCTTCATGGCATGAGTTTTCATGGCTGAGCAGCTGCCCGCTGCCTGAAGCCTTCCATCACCAAGCACAGTGCCAAGCGTAGGCTGGAGTGGAGTTTGAATCAGAATCAGAATACTTTATTTATCCCAGGGGGGAATTTTCTGTTCCAGCATGAATGTGTACATAAAGTACATAAAGGTAGGATTGGATGAGTTTGGTGTTGAAGAATTTGACTGGCCTACACAAAGCCCTGATCAAAACCCCATTTGAACACATTTGGGATGAACTAGAACAGAGATTGTGAGCAAGACCCTCTCATCCAACACCATCAGTATCTAACCTCAAAAATGTTCTGCTAGATGAAGGGGAAAATTTCTCACAGACACACTCCAATATCTTGTAGAAAGCCTTCCCAGAAAATTGGAAAATGTTATACCTTCAGAGAGGAGACCAACTCCATGTTAATTCTTATGGATTTAGAATGGGATATCATAAAAGCTCCTACGGAGATGTATGGTAGAAGTGGCCCAATACCTTTGTCCATATAATGTAAGTTTATAACAATAGACTCCCGTGTTAGTCCAGATTAAATAATAAAATCCAGCATTTTATTAATTCTATGATATCTCTGAGTTTAGAATAACTTACTGTGAAATATGGGCAAATTAAAAGGTCAGAAGGTTTTTTTCGTTTTTTATTCTTTTAAACCACAACTATGCTATCTGCTTCTGATACAGAGAAAAATCAACCTACTCACAACTAGTAACAAGCCTTTTAGCGTAAGAGTGCTATATGCCTACAGTTCGATGGCCGTAATGAATTTTTAACCAGGACCATTTTGCGGTTATCTATTTGTGGATTTACGAGATAAATAAAATAAACACAAACTCTCTGTTTTCTCTTTTTGTAGGGTTGTTGAATTAAAGTGGTAAATAATATATGGCTGAAAGCATCTGCTTCTCTGAGCTGCATCTTCTCTTGGACACCAGGGGACCTAAAGGCAAGGAAACACAGATATTTGTGAAGTGTTGTTTGATTTCAGAGCAAACAGATGCTATCTAGTCACCTCAGGACTCACCTGGTTTAAAGAGCACTTTCCATTGCTGTCAAAAGAATACACGCACATGCATGCACGCATGAACACATGCACACACACACACACACACACACACACACACACACACACACACACACACACACACACACACACACACACACACACACACACACACACACAAAATTGCCTTTGGAAGGTTTTTCACTTGAGATGAGAGATAGACCTTTGGTGGCTTTTTAATTTAGATAATATAATAAAGCTACACATGGTTTCTTAGGGATTAAGAATAGGTATTACTGTTGAATACTATTTGTTTTTGAAATTGCAATTACAATTCAAATGTTAGTTATGAAATGTGCGTTACCTTAGTTCACATAGTTGAGTTTTTTCTTTGCTGTGAACAACGGTAAACATGACATAGTCAAAGAGGAACGAATTTACCAGTGTAGCTAGGTGAAATGTTGAAATATACTAAACAGCCAGTACCATGTACTCTATGCAGTCCTGTGAAAAACTAAGTACACCTCAGTTTCAGTAGCTTGTAGAACCACCTTTAACAGCAGTAACTTCAAGTAAGAATTTTCTCTATGATTTTATCAGCCTCTCACATCATCATGGAGGAATTTTGGTTTACTCTTCGTTACAATATTGCTTCAGTTCATTGAGCACATTTGTTTATCCATGACTCCCTTAATGATGTGCCACCACATTTCAATTTTGTTGAGATCTGGACTTTAACTGAGCCATTTCAACACCTTCATTCTTTTGTTTTTCAGCCATTCTATTGTAGATTCGCTGGTGTGCTTGGGATCATTGTCCTGTTACATGACCCTGGTTGTGCCAAGTTCTAGCTGTCAGACAGATGACCTCACTTTTGACTCTAGATGACTGCAAGGTGCCCAGGTCCTGTGGCTGCAAAACAAGCCCAAATCATCACTGCTCCACCACCATGCTTGAAAGTTGGTATGAAATGTTTTGCTGATATGCTGTGTTTGGTTTCCACCAAGAGTAGAGCTGTGCCTTATGATCAAACATCTCCACTTTAGGATTGTCTGTCCAAAGGACATTGTTCTAGAATTCTTGTGGTTTGTTCAGATGCCACGTTGCAAACCTAAGCTGTGCTGCCATGTTCATTTTAGAGAGGCTTTCTCCTTCCGAACAAGCCATACTTGTTCAGTCTTTTTCAAATTGTGCTGTCATAACTTCAACATTTAACATGCTAGCCAGTGTCTTTAGAGTCTGAGATGTAGCTCTTAGGTTCTTTGCAATTTCTGTAAGCGTTGTACGGTTTGACCTTTGATGAATTTGCTGGGACGTCCACTCCTGGGAAGACTGACTGCATAGAGTCCTGTGAAAACGTTCCTTTTCACCTGACTGTACATGTTTCAACTGTTGTTTACATTCTTGTCCTCAAAATTGCCAGCTAGCGCCTCCATCCTGATGACATGATGACCTTGAGCAGGTTCTGAAAGGAAGCAAGCTTGTCTAATCACTGGGCAATGTAACCTGTCATGTCTCATGTGCTACAAGATTTTATGACCAAATCTGACACAGTGACCTTCGTAACAGCCAAAAATATGTAGTCTGAGTCCAGTTTTAGAGTCAAGCATTAAAAAAAAAACAAGAAAAAAGTGATAATGCTTTGCTTAGTCAGCCTTAAATCAGATTACAGTAAAGTACTGGTAGCTACATTTGCCAACGTGAAAGTGTTATTTACAGTGTATCTACTGTAATCTACAGACAGTTTCTTATTGGTAAAAATATGACAGCTCTGTGCTGTGTAGAATATGACCTTTAAGATATAATAGTGTCACCTTTTTGTTTGCCTTTATACAGTTATTTTAGGGTTTCTACTGCAATCTCCACAAACAGTATGTGTATTTAAATACTATGAATTTAAATCTTTATGTTCTTGCCTAAGTGTCCTGAATTCAGCTATATGACTTTCTTGAACTATCAGCTTTTGTTGTACTTCCACTAGTCTTTGCGGTGCACAGAAATTGCAATGCTGTTTACTACATTGTTAC
The DNA here is from genome assembly GCA_015106775.1 of Etroplus canarensis. Classification (NCBI taxonomy): domain Eukaryota; kingdom Metazoa; phylum Chordata; class Actinopteri; order Cichliformes; family Cichlidae; genus Etroplus; species Etroplus canarensis. Next base: position 10,577 of record VUQH01081710.1, on the reverse strand, counting down.
AGCAACCGCTCTGGAAATGAAAGCTGGCTGATCACAATTGATTCACTGAATAAAAAATACAAAACAATTCAAAATCAATACATTACAAACCAAATGTGATTCTTTGACGTTGCCCACCTGTTCAGGTTCCAGCTGCATTCATTTTCCAGTACATCTGTACATTTCCCTACCTGGAAAGTTATAATATGTGACAATATTTTTTTTTTTTTGTCTAAACTTTCAATTTGTAGAAAAAGATTCAGTATTGGTTTAAAATAGATGAACAAACACTGGAGAGTAACATGTAAAATTGGAATTTTTAATAGCTGTACATGAAGTTTAGTGTTTTTTGAAGATGAAACGATGCAGACATTTGTTGACAGTCTGAAGTGGCTGTGAACTGTGGCCCTAGCAGCACGTCATTCATTTCAGCTGATGAGCAATGCCGACAGCTGTGTTAGTAGTGGTTTGGATTGGAGATGGCAGGATGTGTGAGGGTCTTTTGAGTATCAGATGATGATGTTGATGAGATTTTGACCTCAGGCGGCTGTCATGATGGTCGACCAAAATGTACTGCAAAAGGGTTTTTTAAGCTTTGATCACCATTTTGAGCTGCTACAATCTCCTGATAACATCTTTTTAAAAAGATTTAATAACACCCTTTTTGGTCTGGCATTATGACTTCTTGACATTTTCATAATAATTATAATGGAGGTAGTTTCAACTGAACTGTCCAGATAGCTGACTGTCAGTCATGCAGTTATTAACTGAACACTTAGTGTTATTGCACCATCTGTATTTGCTTATAACTGAGTCACTGGATTTGTTTCAGTTGAGTGGTTTGAACAGAAATAGTTGGACTGTTACAAATTGTTTTTCACATGGGACTCTGTCGAGGGCCAAAGAGCTGGTGAATGGGTTAGAGCTCCAAGGCAGTATCACTGTTCTTCTTTGGTGTGACCAGTGCTGTTTCAAAAATCCCTGCTTAGAGATCAAGTGGAGTAATTAGTCACTTTGAAAATAATCATACTCTATGGCACACTATGTCAAATATGACCATGCCTCTTATCAGTTGTGGCTGTTGTGTAAGAATGTCTTTAATGGGTGACCAGAAAACAAAAGCTAATGAACTTCAGATGCTCACAGTCATGACAAAACCTTTTGTTTAAACCTTTGTTCTACGTTGCATCGCACTGAGCATATAAAAACCATAAAATCCACATTCAAATATAGACTACAGAGTAAAACATCAGTGTTCTGCACTGTCACTGAACTGTACAGTTTCCACCAGCATTTCAGACAATTTCTGATCATGAATTTTCTTTGCTTGCACTCCACTCTGCTGATTTGATTCAGTCTCACTGCTCTTGTCTGTATTGTTTCCTGCAGCAGGATGCAGGGAATTTATGTAAAAGGTAGTAAATATATAATAATAAAATATAATGAAACATTTAGCAGCTGAAAAGCCAGATACTTCCTATATGTGTAGTGGTTGAAACAAAAACAAAGCTAAAAAAGAGTAAATATTGGGCATTCCTCTGATGGACTTAACAAGAAATCAAAAGTAATTATGTTCCAGGAATGTTAAAAAGCAAGCAAGAGTTTTCAGCTAGTTTAAGTTTTAAATGACATAGATGTTGATGGGGATTTTTGGAGGTTTGATTCTCAGGTGTGATTACCACACTGTTTTTGGTGTCAGTAAATGAGATGATGTTGATATGCATACCCGGATTCATATTACTAAGCGTGCAATATCTTGTGAAATCTTTGCCTGACATCATAGATGTTACCCTCTAGTGTTTCTACAGCCAGTGCATTTGTACCCATGCCTTTGAGTGAAACGGTTGTTTCTCAGCAGCTTTGAGTTAATGGCACTCTTGATACTCTGAAGCCATATGTGATGATTTAACTGTAGTGATGACACAGGCTGTTAAAGAGCCGCAGGTGCCTCTACCTGGCAGGCTGCCATTCGGGCTATTAGCCCACAATCCAGTGATCTCTGTTTGGGGAGTAGTTGTCCTTTTCACAACTGCAGTTCAACTTGTGTTCCACTCAGTCACTGATTGCTCAGTGATATTGTGTGTTTACAGATGATAAATTCCCATGACTGCGCTGTTGCACTTGTGATTTCAGCCTGTCACACTGGATGAGCTGAGCGATGTGCAGCTGCTCAGCCCTCAGGGAGAGCTGAGCAGGAGCACATGCTGCTAATTTAGAAGGAGGCATAACGACTACAGTGCAGATTATTATATTTTTGGCATGAGAGACATTGGTCAGGTTATCATCCGGTTGTCAACTGCCTGGAAGAGGTGGGTAAATCAACAGGAAATACACCAGTTGTCATTTCACTGTCACTTTGATACCCTTATCTCCTGTTTGTATATATGCACATGACAGATATTTCCTTTTTATCTGATCACCCTTTCTTATATCTGACCAGAAGACAGTGTCTGTGAAGTTTTGCTGAATTAAAGTAATCTAAGGAGCATTTAATATGAAAGTGTCACTGACCATGCATTTTCTTCTTAGCATGCTTTCTCATTATTAGCTCAGTGTGCCCTTGATTTAGAAGAACATAATGTAAGAAACAATGTAATACAATGCTTTCTGACCTGAGGTCAGGAGTAGCTGTGATTACATTAGTATATTATGTTGTGGGATAATGATAGCTCAGGAGAGAGGAATAACAATAATTGCCATCTGATGATTTTTTATTTAAACTATCTTTTGTGTAACTGCTTGCATCACCTAGAAATGCAATCTGCAAAGCATGTCATAGTCCATTAAAAAAATATAGTCGAGTTTTCACAGGACTCTATGCAGTGTTGTGAAAAACAAAATACACCCCATTCAGTAGCTTATGGAACCAGCTCTAGTAGTAATAATTTAAGTAATCAATTTCTGCATGACTTTTTCAGTCTCTCTCAGATCCATTTTTCTTTACAACTTTGTTTTAGTTTAGCTTTATGGGCATTTGTATGTGCACAGCTCTATTAAGGTCCCACCACAGCATTTCAGTCACGTCGAGGTTTTGACTTTGACTGGGTCATTGCAACACCTTCACTTTTCTTCACCTTCACTTTTCTTTTTCAGCCATTTTGTTGTAGTGTTTGGAATCATTGTCCTGTTGCATGACCGAATTTTGGCCAAACTCTACCTGTCAGGCAGACGGCCTAATATTTGACTCTAGAATACTTTGGCATACAGAGGACTTCATGTTTGAATAAATGACTGCAAGGTGCCCAGGTCCTGTGGCAAAACATGCCCAGATCATCACTCCTCTACTAGTGTGCTTGAAAGCTTTTATGCGGTGTTCATGCTGTTATGCTGCGTTGGTTTTCGCAAAATGTGGCACTTTCATTATGGCCCACCATCTCCACTTTGCTCTCATCTGTGCAAAGGACATTGTTCCAGAATTCTTGGGTTTTGTTCAGATGCAACTTAGCAAACCTAAGCTATGCTGCCATGTTCATTTTAGAGAGAAGAGGCTTCCTCCTGGCAAATCTTCCAAACAAGCCATATGTATTCAGTCTTTTTCAAATTGTGCTGTCATAAACTTTAATATTTAACAGCTAACTGAGGCCCGTAGAATCTGAGATGTAGCTCTTGGGTTTTTTGCAATTTCTGTGAGCATTGCACAATTTGACCTTGGAGTGAATTTGCTAGAACATTGTAGCATTGTGCTAACACAAATTTGAATCCGCCAGAACCAAAACTTTAGTTTTTATACAGGTGAGCACGCTTGTAGATGATCATGTAACCAAGTGCTTTTTATTGGAAGCACCTGGCTGCTACTTACCCACTTATTTCCTGTGGAAGCAATGAGGCCATACTTTTGGGACTGTACAGAATCCAGTGAAAATGTTTTTTTTTCATATGACTAGAAAGAACCTTCAGCTGCTCCACTGTATTTTCCCTAAGGGGTTGCCACAGTAAATGAATCTGCATCTGTAAGAGGTTTTACACCAGATGCCCTTCCTGACACAGCCCTCTCATTGTGGGAAGAGCTTTTGTCCCCACCTCTAAATGAACCAGGGACCTTTAGCTTATAAGGCAAATCTGTAAATCACAACATTAGGGGAAGACCATTTTTCATATGACTGTGTTCACCAATTTTCTCATGTTTTTCTTCATGAGGTATTAAGTCAATTCTCCTGTATATAAATTTAATTAAAACCTAGTGGATTTTAACAAAGGGCTGATATTGGATATTATCCTATTTACAAGTGTAGTGATATTAATGAATCTTGTGCTTCTTACATGTCCCTAACATCAACTGTTCTGTCACTTCATTTGCACAGATTTGTTTGTCGGTTTGCTTGTGTCTATGTGAATGATTGCAGAACTGAGGGACAAAAGATTGAGATATGCTAGAGCCAAAGCAGTGACTGAAAGCTGATGAGTAACTGGTCGAAGGAGAGACTTGGATAGGCTTGGACATGACTTAAGAGGAGACCCATACCTCAGCCATATGACATACTGGCTTACTGCTTAAAATTGCTTAGGCTAACTGTAGGTTGTATTTGTCTGAAAAGAGAGTAGTTTTCTCATCATAACTATACTGTATATTTATTTTTGTGGGATTTACTACATATCAATGCTAGGCATCGGGCATCTTTTTGTCCTAATTCTGACTGAAGTCTCAATGCTACAACTGTAACATACTTGGGAAGAAAATTTTCACGAGAGCTTTACATCAGTATCTACAAGCTTCACAGCATTTCTTACCATTTTATATAAAATTTTTCATGAATAAACATCAGAATTTTCATTCCATATTTCACATGTGCATCATTCTGATCTTTACCAGCAGAAGGTGTTACTGAATTAATAACTGCCTATTGATTAGAGAAAGAATCCCTCAGGACTGCCAAGAAACTGATATCTCTACATTCACGCACATAAAAGGTGCACATGTACAAGAACCCATACAGACCCATTTATTTCAGTGCTTGCATTCACAGACTCTGTGCCTCCCTGTTTCATGTTAGTCACTAGAGCTTCTTTCCAGTTCAGTCGATAGGCTTCCATTAAGAGGGGGTAGGCTGTCAGAGCAACCTGTGACCTCCTCTTGCCCCCTTGGTGCCCACTGGCCTGTGATGTCCGTATCAATATGAATTTCATCCCTTTGCACCCATCAGCAGCAATTCCCAATGTCCATTAGTCTCAAGTATCTGTTTCCTCCAACTTGTACTATTGATTTCAGTGTGTCTTTTGTTCAGAGCATGTACACACATCTTTAAGATGGGGACATGTGCTGGTAGACTGTCACTGGGGCATAATGGTTTCTCCATATTCTACTTACTAAATGATTTTGTAACTCCTCTCTCTCTGAATGGTACTTTCACTTTTGTTAGTGCTCATCATTTTTGTACAGCTGACATCTGATCCTGGACAAGATCACAGGCTAGACCAGTGCCCTTGAAGGTCAGGGCTTTTCATCTCAGAGGCCACAATGACATGACCTGTTGTCATACACAGAGGAATATCACAGCAAATCCAGAAGGACAATATGGCCTAATATCCCTGGAGACTTTTTTTTCAAATACTTGCATCTGTCATTAAAAAGTGCATGCTGATCTGGTATTAGCCATGTCAGTCTTTCCTTCTTACACTGAGAGGATCAGCTGTTATAGATGTAAAGTGATTTGAATTTATTGGCTCTCATTGCAAATAAATGTTTTACAGCAGCAAAAGAAACAGTCTTGAATAGGGTAGTTAAAATTCATGACCAAATGAAATATGGGGTCAAGAAATGTCAATTTAAAGCTACATTTGTTACAATCATAAGAATGAATAGATGTCTGCATTTATATGATCTGATCTGATAGAGTACATTCTGAAAAAAGTAAGTGACCCTCCTAGAGAATGATGTCCTGCTTGGAGTTAGGTGTTGGTGTTCCATTTAAGGAGATGAGATTAGAAGTGCAGGTGGTGAAGGTACTCCTCATTATATATAAAGGCACATGAAGTCTGGATACTAATAAAGTCTGCACTTCTCAAGATACTTTGGAACAACTTTCACAGGGCTTTAGAAGATGAGCTGTGGAGTTGCGTAAAGCTGAAAAGGTTTCAGATATATTTCTAAATATTTGTGGTACATCAGTACAGCACGTTGCAAGTTTGCCAAAGAGCAGCTGGATGCTCTGCAACACTTGCGGACAGTTCAGACAAAAGCTAAACTTCTGACAAAAAATACAAAGTTATGTTTGGAGGAAAAGAGGCCCTGTGCACATCAGCTAAAAACCTCTTCCTAACTTTGAAGCATGGTGGAGAGAGTATTGTGGTTTAGGCTGCTGAAGACCCAAGCTCTTGTTTGGGATTCATGGGATGCAATAGGTTGAGCAGAATGAAGTCCGAGGTGCACTAAAGAAAACTTCATGTCTCCACATGAGGATTTAGGAAAGTTTTAAGTACAATATCTCTCTAAAATTCTTTTTTTCTCTGTGGACCTCCTAGTCACATTTCAAATATCCATAAATTTTTCACCAGTTTCTTTTAAATAACTGTTCCAAGTGAGGACACAAGCCCCTCTTACCATGGAGGATTGTGTCAGGAAGGGCATCCAGTGTAAATCCTCTGCTAAATTACTAATATGGATTAATCTGCTTTGGTGATCCCTTGGGGAAAACACAAGGGAACAACTGAATGTACATTATCATTTAAACAACTTTCCAGGTCCCAAAGAGGCAAACAAATCTAATAATTAGCAAAACATATTTTCAGTGTATTTATAGGATTGGAAGTGTTTAAAATCTTGTAAAGGGTCACAAAAAAGATAACTTTATCCACTGATGGAGATTTTCAGGTACAATGAAAAGCTCCAGTAAAGCTCTGGAGAAACTATTTATAATCCCCAAATTACACATAAAAAAATAATTTCTTATGAAGATCTATATCCCTCAAAGTACAGATGACTTGACCTCACTGATAGTGCCAACCCAGCCTAATATGAAGCAGGGTAACTGAAAAAAATGTTCTTAGTCAGTTAGTACAGATTACAATAATAGTAGTTTCAGATATAATAATAGATGTTTCCACACTTCAGTCTTAAATTAGGACAACAAATACAGACATGAATGCAAAAGAGTGTCCTCAATGGTGCCTTGACCTTCCGACTACTTCCTTCCTACGTGCATCCAGCATTTTCAAAGTGTGAAGTGCATATGCTGACATTTGGCTGCTCTCCACTGCTGCGACATATTTGCCACTAGAGGGGATTTGGAGATGGGATTAGATGCTCCTTGACACAGTATAGCAGTTTCTGAGAGGGAAAGATAGATGACCTTTGGCTTTATTTATGTCGTTGACGCTCATGCAGGACCTTTTCATCAGATACGGTCATTGTAATCCCTCAGCCCCCATTCAATTTACAGAGGCACTCTGTCACTGCAGACCACTAAATTCAACAAAATTAATGGATCAATAAGCCCTCTGAAAGCCTGGTGGGATGGTCCAGATCCCACAAGTCGCTATCAAATTACAAGTCATAATGAATGGGGTGTTGTTTATGTTGTAAAGTGCAACATCATTGAGGCCTTTGAACAATGCACCCTCTGAGCCAGATCTTCGTGCACTGTCGAAGACAATTGAACAGCAAATGAAAACATAACTAAACTGCTTGTGAAAATGAAATCAAACTAAATTCAAAAATAAAGCTCCCACATGGGATGCAACCTGTGGTCTTCTAGGTTTGTGATTTATCATGTTTTCTCGCTCTTTCGGTGGACATGGTAGCTCTTTCAAACAAGACAATATACTCTTTGTATCCATCATTGCTACTGCTGGTGTGTCACAGCACTGACACCAAAGACACCAAGTGTGTATTTACGAGGCACTCTCAGACTCTGAGAACATGGCAGTATTTGACAACCTTAAAATGAGAAGGGGAAGTTAACTCATGAATCTATGACCCATAATAATGGCCTAAAAGTTCTTTATTGTGACTTCAGGGAGAAAAACTCACTGCATGCTGTCAATAAAAAAAATAAAGTGGGCCATTTAACAAATGTGCTGCTGGTGGAAATCAAAATAGGACTAAGCTGCAAATGAATGTTAGATTCAAACTTGTTGAGTTGGCAGAAAGCATGTTAGGTCCGTAAGTTTTTGGACAATGACACAATTTCAGTAACTTTGTCTTTCTACACCATCACAGTGGATTTTAAATCAAAAAGTCAAAAACTCTTTTGAGTGCAGAATTTCAGCTTTAAATTCAAGGAGTTTATTAAAAGAATAGCATTAACTGTTTAGGGATTGCAGACATTTTGTACATATTCCCCATTTTCAGAGGCTCAAAGGTAATGGGACAAACTAACATAATTTTAAATATAAGGATTGTTTTTAATACTTGGATGAAAATAATTTTCAGTCAGTGACTTCCTGAAGTCTAAAATCCATGAGCATCACCAAATGTTGCTTCCTCTCTCCAGATGCTCTGCCAAGCTTTTACTGCAGCTGCCTTCGGGTACTATTTGTTTGTGGGTGTCTTTGCCATAAGTTTTGTCTCCAGTAACTGAAAAGCTGCTCTGTTGGGTTGAGATCAGGTGACTGGCTTGGCCATTGTAGAATATCACATTTTTTTGCCTTGAGAAATTCTTGGGTTGTTTTTACAGTATGCTTTGGGTCATTATCCATTTGTACTGTGAAGCACCATCAAATCAGTTTGGGATGGTTTGGGCTGAATCTGAGCAGAGAGTATAACCCTGTACACTTCAGAATTCATCCTGCTACTTCTATCAGCAGTTACATCATCAGTAAACACCAGTGACCTGGTTCCATTGGCAGCCATACATATTAGATATTGATGCAAGTGAATAGTCTCATTCACTTGCATCATCTCTTTGTAATTCATATTGAGCGTTTCAGTCAACAGCTACCAAATGCAAGTTCAACACTTGTATTCAACGCCACATCAGTCCAGTGTGGTAGCATACAAAGGCAAAATTACAAAACCGCATCAATGTTCAGAACCTTACGGGCTTAACTATAGCTAGCACCTTTAAAGATTTCATGTGTTTCTGCCACCAAGTAGCCAAATAATCACAATGTTGTGTTTTTTTCTGTTGTTTTTATAACTTTTATATTCACCACAATAGGGCACAGGTGAGTGGCTGTAGTAGGTTCTATTGACTATGGGTTCAAAGACTCAAATTTGGCATTTTGGCTGTTGCCATCTTTTTTTTTAAAAAAAAAAACAGGCATAACTGTATTTGGACATGAAGATGACTTTTATAATTATGAGATAGCACAGTGTGGGATAGAAAACTTCATGGATAATTGACTGTGAAATTAGACTGGATGCAAATATTGGCTAGCAGGCTTAAAACAAAATGCACTGGAGCAACTAATCAGCAAAGGGTTTTAGTAAGAGACTGTTTTAGTGCAACTAATTGCTGAACAAGTAGAACAACCATCCATTTGTCATTCAAAATTGCTACACCCTAAATTATACTTAAGCCTTAATTCAGTTCAATCAGGTGTTTTATATATTCACCTATGTACAGTTGTCATGAATTGGGAATTTAGCTATAGACACCAAAACAGTCATTTGTACAAGGGTTTAAACTTTTTATGGTTAGACATTTTAACCCCCCATGGTATTTGAGTTTGGAGCCAGCCTCAAGTGGATAATTAGAGGAACTACAGTTCTGAAAAATTCCTTATTGGTTTCCTTTTTCAGTCCTAGGTATGGAGCCTTTTGAATTTTACTGATGTGGTCAGTACAACACTGGTGATTTTTTGTGGTCAGATCACTGTATTGATTTGGTGTAATGGTGAAATAATGTTGCTCCCCCCAACACACACACACACACACACACACACACACTAAAATTTAGTGTTTGATAAATTGTATTATAGAGGCTAAATTACTCTCGATCCAATCAGTGTATAATTTGCTGTTGGTTGGGTCTGGCAGTCTCGCACTTTCTTCCCAGCTCTTTGCTATTTACATTCCGGATGAAAATGAATACAAAACAATAGTAACAGTTATTCCTCAGCTCTAATACATCATTTTCACGAATTAATAGTCATCATAAAACCCATCAGAGGATGCACAAACAAAGCTAATGTCAACAGACTGGTTTTTCAGTGAAGAGCACCCAGTGATGGCTTATTATCAGGGTTATTAAACAACTAATTGAGGCATTTGGGTTTAGTTACAAATGATCTTCTTTTTCTTCTTCTTCTTCTTCTCCTCCTTTTGGCTGCTCCCGTTAGGGGTCGCCACAGCGGATCATCTGCCTCCATCTCACCCTATCCCTTGCATCCTCTTCCCTCATACCAACCCTCTGCATGTCCTCCTTCACTACATCCATGAATCTTCTCCGTGGTTGTCCTCTTCTCCTCCTGCCTGGCAGCTCCATCTTCAATATCCTTTGTCCAATATATCCACTATCCCTCCTCTGAACATGTCAAACCATCTCAGCCTTGCCTCTCTGACTTTATTTCCAAATGTTTTAACTTGTGCCGTCCCTCTGATGTGCTCATTTCTAATCCTGTCCATCCTGGTCACTCCCAGGGAAAATCTCAACATCTTCAATTCTGCCACCTCCAGCTCTGCCTCCTGTCTTTTTGTCAGTGCCACCGTCTCCAACCCA
>VUQH01081703.1:0-11942 GCA_015106775.1 Etroplus canarensis | reverse complement strand
GGGAAGAATGATATAGCAATCTCCAGCTACCAGTGTTAAATGCATTCACCAACTAAATATCATGTGTATGCTGTGAAACCAATCACGTTAAGGTAGGCAAAGATCATACCACCAAGCAGGGCAGAGGGCAGGGTGCATAAAAAGAGAGTGAGGACTAAGGCATACTGCACGAATTCTCGAAAGCAAAAATTATGAAAAGAAGTAGGATTTGGATGCATTTTAACAATCTTGATAACACAAAGGCAGAACATCTTGATGTATGCTCAATCATCCAGGCAAGTAATACTTCAAAAATTGATTCTGTTCATCTGGACACAAAGTTTTCCGTAGGAGAAACGTTTCGTCACTCATCCAAGTGACTTCTTACTTGGATGAGTGACGAAACGTTTCTCCTACGGAAAACTTTGTGTCCAGATGAACAGAAACAAAGGCAGAACGTAAAATTTGTACAATTAAGTTGTCATATACGTGACACTTAAAAGTGTTGAATGCTGCTGTTTTGCACATTGCAATACCTTCTTAGCTTATTTCTCATAATTTTTACTGTAAATGGGTGATTTTAGTTTTATTAATAAAGCATATTTACTTGTATTTAATGTGCCTTTTTTCAATACGTTTTCTCTGCAAAGTTTGGAGTCAGCTGTTGTTATTTTTTTAACTGTTATTATTGCAAGATAGCTGTACTCATTTGTTAGAGGTGTGTGTTTAAATAAAAACTGAAGATGTCAAAAGAAGTCCTTTTTAAAATTTCTAAAGTTTTTACAGGTGTTTCTATCTGCCTAGTGTAGCAGAGTAGTTCAGCAAGCAAGTCGGAGCATTCATCGACTGGTTTTACAGTCAAGTTAGTAAACAGAATAAAAACAATTGGTTTCAGAAATTTCATATTAGAGGTTTACTTTTAAATCCTTCAGTACAAATGATGCATCAAACAATTTAAGGGATATGTTATGAGTCAAAAGAGCTCAAAAATTGACTGAATTTATAAAAGGTATAGGCGGTAACATGAAGAGCCTTTTGGGACCCAAAAGAGCCGGTCCTCTAAAAAAAGTTGAAATTCCCACCACTAGAGGGAACTAACCCGACATCAGTTCAACTAATTTGAACTATTGGAACTTTTTTAATCATGATTAGATGTGAGCAATAACTGCAAGGCAATGTTTATTCAATGTGTAAATGTTTTCTGGGTAGTCCTCCATTTTCAGGGGTTTTGAAGTAATGGGACAAAGAAACATAATTTGAAGTATAAGAATTGTTTTTTGTTACTTGGAAGTCACTGCTTAAAGTCTAGAGGCCATGGACATCACCAAATGCTGTGTTTTACTTCCTTGAGATGCTCTCCCAAGCCTTTACTGCAGCTGCCTTCAGTTGCTGTTTGTTTGAGATCTCTCTGCCTTCAGTTTTGCCTTCAATAACTGAAAAGCTGCTCTACTGAGCTGAGATCAGTTGGACTTGTCATGGTCCTGGGTTCTGGGTTTCTAAGTCTGAAACTGTATCCTGGATACAGGGGAACATTTAGGGCAAACAGGTCTAGTATTTTTACAAAGAAATCTCACAACCACATCTTTTTTCTTTCAGGACTGCTGCATTGTGTTTTTGCAGATGAAGGAAAAACAGCTGTGAAAGCCATTGAGGCAGCAAATGTCACTCTAAATATACTAGAAACTTCAAGCAACAGCAATATATTGTGGACCTTTGGACCTGAAAACCCAAACATCCGAATTGCCACTGCAAAGAAGGGAGAGGTGAAGAGTGACTATGATGAGCATTTCAGAGGCAGACTGCAGCTGAACAGTCAGACCGGAGCTTTGACCATCACACAGCTCAGAGTCGGCGACTCTGGCATTTACAAGTGGCAGTCCATCGGCACGAGCATCTCATCCGACCAGTTCAACGTGACTGTGTACAGTGAGTACATGTACTGGACCCACTGTCCTCACTGAAACTGGAAAATTAAAAGAGTTTCATGAGAAGGTAGCACTATTCCTTGCACTGGTTCTCAGGGTACAAGAAACTATGCTGTTCAGCCCAACACTGGGAAAAACGTCACCCAAAAACAGTAATAAAATATCTGTTACATTCTAATCCAGCCATATATTGTATTTAACTCAGCTGGTACTTTTTGGGGATGTGTTGCTCAAGGTTCCATTTGAGTTGAGCCAACATTAAAAAGCAATGTGTAAACTGATGTTAAAGAGCAGCATTCCTACTCATTCATTAAGCACTTAACAGCACCTGTAGTCCAGCAGTCTAAGCAGAGACCCCTTTTTTGACCCACCTCCTCTAGCTCTCCTATCAAGGCGACAGCAAGGTGTTCCCTAGCCAGCCAAGAGATGTAATCTCTCCAACATGTCTTAGGTCTGCCCCAGGGCCTCCTCCCAGTTGGACATGCCCAAAATACCTCACCTAGGAAGTGCCCATGAGACATCCTAATCATTTCTCTGAACCATCTCAGCCAGCTCACAGGCGTTTCCAGAATTTTATAAATGAAGTGGCACAGGGAGGTCCACCAACCATGGGGAAACCAGAAAATCTGATCAGAAAAAAAAACAAAAAAATAAAATAATTTGAAAACTGTTTTAAAATTCAGTGAGTTATAATGGTTTTAATGTGCACAGACCTCCTGCATCCATAAACATGTATTAGGACATGTAGCTGCCCTGTAATCATAAAGCTGCTGCACTGCAGCAGAAGATTTAATTGCAGTTAGTGGTGTTGATAAAATATAGTTTACTTTCAGTAATAAATATGTTTAATTTTACTGAGTGATAGAAATAAATAAGCTCGTGCATTCACTTTGCAAATGTAAAGGACTTAAAGAAGCAATGCGTAACAATTAGTGACATGTAGTGTTGAGAATGCAGACTGCAACAATTGAATACTTGTCCTCAAATGTGTTGGAGAACCTAATGTGTCCATCATGGAAAAATAATGGAGGCTTTCAGGACCACCTCAGAAACATGAAAGCCAGTGTTCTCGACTGTCTGTTCTACTGTAGAAACGTGGTGGCACAATGTGGTAGTCACATGGTAGCTGCCTCTTCACTGTTGATGCTGACACAGGTGAATGATGGGTACTATGTACCACATGCGGCCAGTTGATGATCTGTGAAGCATCTTTGTCTTAAAATACACACTCTCAGATATTTGTCTTCTTGCACAGTTGTGCATCAGGGCTTTCCACTCCTTTTTTGTCCTTGTCAGAGCCAATTTGTACTGGGAGTAGTTAACAGCATGTTAAGAGGTTTTAAGTTGGCTGCGGATTAGGAGGTAGCAGGAAGGTTGTCAGTTGGATCCCTTGCTTCTCTAGTCTACATGCTGAAGTGTACTTGGACAAGACACTGAACCCCAGTTTGCTCCAGATGCATCCATCAGAGTGTGAATATGCGCATGATAGTTAAATTCACTTAAAGGCATAGAATAAAGCTCTGTATGAATGTGTGTGTGAATGGGTGAATGTGGCTTGTAGTAAAAAGGGTGAGTGCCCAATAAAAGTAGAAAAGCGTCATATAAGCACCAGTCCATTTACAATGTACTGTACGAGCTCAGTGCTTTCTGGTATGCTAGTAGCTGTGTTAAGATCTGCATGCATCTCTTCTGATGGGGTTTTATCAGCAAAACTAAATGCATGTATTTATGCATCAGTTTTTATCTGAAACTGCTAAAGATAACCAGCCTTTTAACAATTTTTCTGTTCGATAGGTATAAATGGTAAACTATTTTTTATCTGAAGAAATATGATATCTAACTTGATCTATGGTTATAAAATTCAGTCTCTGACAACTGGTCACTAATTCATATTTTTCCAACAGCAGAGAACAAATGAGATTAAAGGTAAAGTCTCCCAGAAAGAGAAAGTACAACCATTCTACAGTGAAAGAATAGAAAAGTGAGAATAGGACAGTTGGTAGAGCAGCAATATATGATGAATATAGACGCTAAAGATGGCCAGTCAGGTAGAGATAGAGATGAGGCCAGAGATATGACTTATAATCTCTTCAATTTATGTATCCAAATGCTGTCAGTGTTTGTAAAATCCCATTTTTCCTGTCTTTCTTCCACTAGGTTCCGTTGCCCCTCCATCCATTACAGTTGATTCATCTTTTAATAAAGAAAGCTCTTCCTCAGCCATCGTGAAGTGTTCTGTGGACAACAGCCAAGACCTGATCCTCTCATGGAACAGAGGGAATGAAATACTGAAAAACACAAGCTGTCCTGATCTGTCCTCCAAGCTGTCTCTTGCTCTAGAGATAGAGTCCCATGATGAGGGCAACTACAGCTGTGTAGCTGAAAATCCTGTTGATAAAAAGACCACCAAATACCACAGAGAGGACACAAGTCTAAAGGATGGAGGTATGATGGTGATAAATGAAAGGATCACAGTGCTCCTCCTTTCTGTCTTTGTCCTCTTTATAACTGTATAAACTGAATTTAAGGTTGTCAAAGCACATCAACACTCCACCCTTAACGCCGCACTTTGTTTTTTTAATCTGAATATATAATCCAGAAGTGTATAAGATCCAAGCACTTCCTTTTTTTGTAATCTCATTCCCCCAGAGATCAGAAGCCAATGTCAGACTGACTCGACAGTAAGACTGGTTATCTCTGCTGTCTTTGGCATGGCCTTGATTGTTCTTCTGGTGGACTACATCAGACTCAGAAGATGAACCTCATACCATCCTGGTTGGCTTTCTGTGTGGAGTTTGCATGTTCTCTCTGTGCTTGCCGGTGTAGGAGTCATGAGGAGGCCTTGAAATAATTCCTTCATTCATTACTTTAAAGTGATTGTACTCCAAGTGCCAGTTCTTTTCCTACGTGTGTAACCTGATACTGGGTCTATCATCCTACACTTCCTCAATAAAACCACAGTTGGCCCTTGTCTTCTTTCACTCTTCCGGTTAAAAGGGGCCATGTTGGCAACAACAGCTAACTTCACCAGCAGTAACAACAGCAAAGCCAGTTAGTGCAGAGTCCTAGTAAAAAGGATCACATTTCCTTGGGCCTGGACTAAACTGGACACCCAGCCTTCCTTCCTAAATGGGACCTGATCAGCAGAAATCTGCTCCAATCAGCCACTGGACAGACTGGTAACAATATCTGGCCACAGCACGACTAAGACGGTAGACACTTCATTCAGCTCAATGTACATTTTGGCAAGTTTAGAGTTGATGTTGCAGTCAAAGATGTTACCAAATTATTTGGTCATGCTGTGAGTCCGGTGCATGCTATCATGAAATAAAAACACAAAGGACTGAAGGGCTATTTTTAGGGGTTGTTTTATTGTGTTGTTTCTTCAGTGGAAATGCACATGAATTCTGGAGTTATAATTGGTGCTGCTCATAAAAGCCTTTTCACGCAAAAGATTATGAATCATGAATTATGAATGCTGTTTTGTAAACCAAAATTTAGGCAATGCATATAATAAAAATGTAAACTTGCAAATATCACTTGTGTCGTGCATATAAGTTGATTAATGCCCTCCAGTTACTGTATTATTTGAAGCTTCAACAGAGTAAAAATAAGCAAAATGTACCTTTGGCTGCTCCCTTGTATTCTCCCTAAGGGGTTGCCACAGTGGATTAAGCCGCAGCCGTAACGCAGAGGTTTTTATGCCAGATGCCCTTCCTAACACAACCCTCCATGGCAAGAGGGGCTTATGTCCCCACCTGGAATCAAACTAGGGATCATTTGCTTCGAAGGCGAATATGTCAACCACTACACTACAGGGTCAGAACAGAGTAAAAATATATATATTAAAATTGCTAGCAGGTTGTCAGTTTGGTTAATAGTTGCCAATGGAAAAAAAATGATTTACATGTGCCTTAAAATGATTAATGTACTCCATCAAATCCTTTTGAACAGTTGTGATTACCCACTGATCCAGTGGCAGTAATCAAAGAAAAAGTCTTGCATGTACAGATGCTTGGCTAGGACCTACAATCATGTAAAAAAGAAAGTTTTCACATTACTCTATGCAGTCCTGTCAAACTCAAGTCCACCTGTACTGCTTCCATAGAATTAAGAGGGTAACTTGCAGCCAGGTGCTGCTAATGAAATCCATTTGTTTAATTAAGTATCAGTCGACCACCTCTATAAAAGAAAGCAGATGCTTTGCCAGTTCACTTTTATGGACTTTTTCCCTTTTCTCCCTTTTTTTCTTGGGAAAGAATCCAGTACTGAAATTTTTATAAAATGTCTTAATAGTGACATCTTCAAGAAAGGGTTCAGGTCAGTCAATGTCAGTATAAAGAGCAGAGAAGACACTCAAAAGACCACTCTTTTTCTGCTCCAAGTCATTTTTGACAATGCTTGGTCCAGTCAGTCTTCAATTAATTGATATAATAGGTTGTTATAATTTTCAAACTCATGTTAGCTGATTAGTAGCTAGCTAGTGCAGTTATTAAATAGTTAATAGCAAATAATAGTTTAGAACCAGGGTGAGAGGTGACAACTGGATACATCCAGGGAAAGGATGTAGAATTGTGTCGTACTGCTACACCTGCAGGCCTCACTGCCTCAGCCGCCTGAATTGGACCTGGTTCTGCTCACCTTTCATAACAAGTTCAGGTAACTGTGTTCTATAACCTGAGCGGTGCGCATAATAATGAATATGGAAAAAGTGAATTCATGACATCCATAACAATCAGTCATAACACAGACAGGATAGGTAAGGATCACTTTAGTGAGCCTTTACAAAGTCGCAATCTTGCTGTCTTAAATGAGCGGTCACAATGTTTTTGTTTTAAAAGAATGATGCATTTAAAAAAGTCGAAATTATATTCTCATTGTCAGGTTCTTTATCTTTTCATCTTAAATCTGAAGTCATTATTTGCCATAGTGATTATGATATCACTGCTGGGTGCATGGATGTTTACCATACCGAAAGGCTTACAAAGACACTGTATCAGAAGTTAGCTTGGTAATTAATTAATTAATGATTTGGCATATTGGGGTGCTGAGTGACTTCAAGATTCACATTAACTGCATTTCCTCTCAAATACGCAGAAGTATCACTTCAGCTGGGCTATTTAAAGGGTCATTCCATTCACATTACCAAAGCTGAAAATACTGGACGCTGACAGCCACAGTGATTGTTTTAAGATATCTTGTATAATACTAAATTATTACTTACAATGGACATGAGAAAGTGGAAGTAACTAACCAAATCATCTAATAAAGCATGATGCCACTGGTTGCTTCTTTTCCTCCTCACTTTCTAGGGTCACCTGATCCATGGGTGAGGTGAATCATGTTTCACACAATCACATTCACCGACCACTTCATTAGGTATACCTGCTCAACTGCTAATTAATGCAAATGTCTAATCAGCCAATCATATGCCAGCAACTCACTGTATTTATTCATGTAAACATTATGAGGCTGAAGAAGACCTGCTGAAGTCCAAAGCAAGGATCAAAATGTGGAAGAAAGATTATTGTCGTTGTCCCAAAACTTATGGACCAAACTGTAGATGGTTTTGCCTGCTGCCTTTTTACTAGCATTGCCAGGGCAGATTAATGAAGGCTACATATCACTGAATGAGATGACTGAAGTCCCACTGATGATTGCTACATAACAACTAACTGCTGACATTTTTTAATAATTCCTCACCTAATTCCTGACATAAAGTGTAAACTAATACAGACATGTTATCAGCTGAATCCTCCACTCTTCCCAGCTTTACAGAGCTGATCACATTGTTTTCAGTAATAAAATCTGTACACTTCCTGGTGAACATTAAACAAGAGGTAAAGAGAACATGAATACTATGTAATATTAACAGAGTGGAGGATTTGAAATTTCCCCATTGAGGGGACTATTAAAGGATGCCTTTCTTTCTTTCTTTCTTTCTAAACTTATCCTTAACTTATACTTAACTAAATGTTCATGTTGCTCTCTCTGCTGTATGTTGAAAGGATAAATTGTGGAATGAAATCCCACTAATTCCACAGAAAAATATGTGGCTATTTTTATCATTGTATGTTAGAATTACTTTCTCTTTTACTAGGATACATGATGGTTTCCAGGTGATGGGCAGTAAATGGCAACATGGGGAAGGAAGTCTCTGTTATTTTTCTACTGAATTTTACTCATAACTGTTTCCTTGACTGAGTCACATGCTTTACAATGTAGGCAGCTGCTCTTGCCCATGCAGTCAGTCTTATTTAACCAATATATTTTCCTTCTTTAATGTTCTTTTGTGTTGTTTGAGGAAATGATTAATCTAAACAGAACACTTTCAGTCAATATTTGACTCAAGTTCAAATTCCCAGCTCTAATTCAAATGATTTAACAAATAAATAAATAAATAAATACATACATATTTTTTTAAACAATAGTCTCTCCATTTCATAGGCTCAGCAGAAATTTGACAATTGACTCATAAGCAGTTTTATAGCCAGGGGCAGCTCATGTCCTCATTTATATGTACCATCAGCTGCCCCCTTGTATTTTCCCCAGTGGGTCACCACAGCAGAATGATCCTCATTGGTAATTTGGCAGATTCTTCACAGTGTCCCCACCTGGAATTGTTTCCTCATTTATTTCCCTCAAATGAACAATTACAGTATATGGTTTTGCATTGTCTTGCTGAAATATGCTAGACCTTCCATGAATAAGACATCATTATCATCTGAAGGGGAGCATATGTTGCTCTACAACCGTACCTGCTGTCCATGCCTTTTCCATAGCCTTACTGTGTACAGTTGTGGATACTGTGGCTCCTCTTAAAAATGTGTTGCTTTCACATGAAAGTAACAAATGAAAAAAAAAGAAGGCCTCACATAGAAAACATTCTTCTTGCCTGGAAAATTAGCATGTTACTTTAGGAGAAAAGTCATCTGTAACGTGAGGACATTTTACTAAAGGAAAACAGGAATAACCCCTGGTTTTGTTTCCACACTGTAGCCAAGCTTACAGAGTCAAGATACAGAGTATGGAGGTGATCCTTGCATTCCTTTAGCTCTGAGTCGTAACAACTTAACACATTTCTTTACAAATACATTTTAAACAATACAGAAAAAATATATTTTCAACCTTTCTACAGACACATCTTTTATATTATCTTCTTTCCTTCCATTGATCTTTCTGAACTAACTGATAATTACTTCCGCAAACGCATCAATATGTCTATTAGTCAAGGCTGCTGAAAGAAGTTTTACCATTATTAATGCTTCAGTTTTAAATATGATCAATTGATCTTTATTAAATGGCTATATACCACATGCTCTTTAAGCTTCAACTTTAAAAGCCTTTACTTAATCAGCTGGCTATATTTGTCCCAATAGCATGACAGTTTCTTAATCAGTATTGCCTGAGGTTTTGAAAATCATGTTGATTCATCAGTCGGTTCTGACTTTACCTTTTATTTACTAAGATGTCTCAAATTTTCTAAACCTTTTCACAAAATTACACCCTGTAGATTTTAGAAGACTTACATTCTACATTGAGAAATGTTCCTTTTGAGCTGACTGACAATTCTCTTGTGAATTTTGGTATAAAGTGGCAAGCCATGATCCACTCTTGCTTGCAAAGGCTGAGCACTTGATGGATGTAACTATTATACCCAATTATGATACCTAACCTACTCCTTATTAGCCTGCTTAATGTGAATAGCCTATTTCCCAGCACATCTATTATAATTACAGGAAATTTAAACCAGTGTAGGAAGAAGAATGCAAAAGAATTGCTGGGAAGTTCCATAATTCTGATGTCATTAGTCAGTCCTTAGAATGGGAAATATGGGAAAACACTTCCTGGGGTTGAGACAAAAGTCAAAGTCCAAACGTTTTATTGTCACCTCTGTCAGGTGAAGGAGGAGGCATAGTTCAGGTATGTCTGTATATATACAGCCTCCTACCATCATTGATTCATCACCTGCCTAAAACTTGAAGAACTCCTAACATTTACCTGACTGCTGCTGCTGCTGCTGCATCTCTTGGTAAGTAATAAAATGTTGCATTTGTAGGTGGCTGTGGCTCAGCAGATAGAGAGGGTTGCTTTGTCAGTTTGAAGATTGGTGGTTTGATCTTATTTTAGAGTGCAGTTATGTTACTGTGACCACTGACGTTCTGCTTCTCTGAACGTATTTATCAGCTTTCATCATGAAGACTCTGCTGATCCTCTGTGGCATCTTCTGTGCTGCTCTGTCCATCAGGGCGGCAACAGGTAAGACAATAATACATTCAAAAATGTGCAACAGTTCAAAAACACATTAAACACATTTGTGGCCAGGTGTTTTGTTGTTCAGCCCTTAAATTCCTAAAATTTGTGATTTCTGATCTCAGAACGTGTTTCTTACAACATGTGGTGCTTTTGTTCCCTCAGTACCACAAGCCAAAGCTGCTGCTGAAGAAAACCAAGACAAACCTGCTCCAAATCCAGGTAAATGACCATTTTTTTCTTTTCTTTTTTTGAAAATTGTCCATATTTGTGAGTCCAAGACAGTGCTATAACAGAGCGTGCTATTCTTTGTCATGCTATAGTACCATGTAGATGTTGCTGTTTTGAAAAAAAGCTCCTTCATTGTTGAATTTTTCTGTGCAAATACAGCAGAGAACCACTGTTGAGCTGTAAGACATCTAGATCAGAGAAGGAAGCCTTCAGCTTGCCCTAACATAGATAATTATTTTTAAAGAAGCATTATGTAGCAACAAACCAGTGTTCTATATCTTCATCACCTGACAAGGCTTTTAAGATCATTTTATTTCCAGTTATGCATAAAGAACAAATTTGAGCATGTAAAATCCAGGGGTGATGCTAGGATTTTGAAGCACTGGGGGCTTAGCCCACAAACTTTCACTGGATATACCTTTCCAAATTCATTTCAGAGTAAAATTAATTTAAAATGTCAGACACTGTTCAACCAAAGGTTGCAATTCAGTGTGTTATTATGTCTTTCACAAAATAATATTGAAAAAAACAATCGATGTTTTCTTCTATTTTTTAAGTAGCAGGAGGCCTTGGTGGAAAACAAATAAAGTACTGATGTTGATGAAACAGTCATATATGAGATTTCATGTTATCAGGTCAATTTCAAAACTTCACTAACTTTAGTCTCTTAGTTTCTGCTTCTACTGTGCCATGATGGCCCTTTTTAAACCGTGATAAACTGCTTCACCTGTCTTGTTCTTTGGATGCTCACCTCTTCTTTACCTCTCCTGCCTTTTGGTGTCTAATCTGTCTGCAGCACTCTTAATGTCCTCCTGTTCTCTCTCCTGGCTGCTTATAAAAAGAATGGAGGCAGCAATCAAACTCTATAGAAATCTCTAATTTGTGATGTGTTGATCAGGTTATTAACAGATGTTATTTATCAACTTATTTCATACATTGACTAAACCATTTATGTGAACACATCATCAGCAAATTAGTAATGCACTATTTTACATCAGAAGAGCTAAATAGTCATCAAAACTCACTACTGAATGGCAGCTAAAGGCCAATATTCAACACAGTAACAGATCAATCAGTATTCTGCTGCTATTTATTACTTACTGCAGTGTAAACTGTAGATTCTCCTCCATCTTCATAGCCACACCACCTGTTCTTTTGTTAAAGTATTTTTCCCAGTTAATGTTGCATTCAGTGTTTTAGTAATCACTCTCTTTTTTTTTTGCCAATATGTTTATTGTCTTTTTCAGATTTTTTTCACAAACACATAACATATACACACTACACAAACAAACTGCATACCCTTGCATCATTTTTCAATTTGAATATGAAATTGGATTAATTATCAAATTATGAAGGAAAAAAATTTTTTTAAAAAGGGGGAGGGGGGAATCACTCTCTTTTAATGCTGTTTGTGTCATTGCACAGCATTTGTCTACACTTTTTCACACAAACTGTGTGTAGTGTTTTCAAATGTCCATTAGATTTCATCAATACACAATGAACAAAGGACATAACAGAGTGCATCAAACATCACTAAATTTAAGGCAAACTTTG
>VUQH01081701.1:5015-25740 GCA_015106775.1 Etroplus canarensis | reverse complement strand
CCGTGAAAACAAGGACACAGCAGTCTCTGTACTCACGCCGTGAAGTTCGTTGGAGTCGGATGTAGTCCAGCTTATTGTCCAGTGAGCAGACGTTGGACAAGATGATGGAGGGTAGCGCTGGCCGGCTAGGGATTGATCTTAGCCTAGCACGGACACTCGCCCGCTTTCCACGCTTTCGCTTCCTCGAGCACCGCTTGCGATGACGTCTGTCCTTGCCGCCGGCGTCAGGCAACGCCGAGGACTGAAGGTCTGGTCCACGTAGCAGGCCGAGGTCACAAAGTTTGGAGAGAACATCATTGTGGAGGTTAGTGACCGCATGGTCTCTTAGCAGAAGTATGGTCTGGCGGTTGTAAACATGGACACCGCTGTCTCTGATGTCCATGCACTTGAGAGTCGGGCGCTAGACAAGGATAATTATACCAATATAATGGTATAATTATAAGGGTATAGGAATATGAGCACCATCTGTGGCTCCTGAAGTGGCTGCTGCGTGCTATCGCCACGCCGCCATCTTCAGTCTATGTATCTTTCACCTGTAGAGAACATTTGGCGCATCATTAAACGGAAAATATATCAAAGATGACCACGAACTCTTCAGCAGCTGGAAACCTATATCAGGCAAGAATGGGACTGAATTCCAACAAAACTCCAGAAACTCATAACCTCGATGCCCAGACGTCTTCAAACTGTTTTGAAAAGGAGATGCTACACCATGGTAAATGTGCCTCTGTCCCAACTACTTTGAGACCTGCAACAAGCATCAAATTTGAAATTAGCTCATTTTGTGCATAAAATATATATGTAATATTTCTCAGTTTAAACACTATTGATATGTTCTTTATGTTCTGTTGTGAATAAAATATTGGCTCATGTGATTTGAAAGTCTTTTTTCATTTTGTTCAAATTTAAAGAACACCCCAACTTTTCTGGAATTCAGGTTGTATGTTATATCTTTGCTCTGACTCCAAAGTTAAAACTGACTGTTCAAAATTTTGGATAGTTTAGTTCTGACACACAGCTGAAGAACTAAAATTGTGCCGTTGTCCAAAAATATATTGACCCATCAAGCATCCATCTGTACATTTTTCTTGTCCTCTTATCCAGTTCAGGGTCACAGGAGGCTGGAGCTTATCCCTGCTGTCATGGAGCTAGAGGTGTGGTACGATCTGGACAGGCCACCAGTCAATCACAGGTCAAGCACATAGGCATCCACTGTTGTAGAAGCTACAGATCCAGCATCAGGACAAAGTCCATCTGCTGGTGATGCTAATGTGATATTGCTGAACTCTACAAAGGAAGCAATAAAATACTCCAGTTTCAAAACTTAAAAGTAAACTTTATCAAACTCAAGCATTTGAAATCAATTAGCTCATTAATTAACTTATGTAGGTCCAAGTAGAAAAAAGGGAAACATGTTTTGTACAGTCCAGCTCCATTTATATCAAAGACGTGTTTACTGGACCATTTACTCACTAATCTAGAGGAAGGCAGGAGGGCAAAGCATCATCAAATAATTACAAACCGATCGAGCTGCAGTGTGAGGGTCATTCATTTAGTGTGTCAGGTAAAACACACAAATCACAAGAAAAACAAAAGCATTAACGGTTAAACACCAAAGCAATGAAGTAATATGTCTCAACTCTGTCATCTTATTTGACAACCCGAGGAAATAAAACAGTAATCTTTAAACTGGCAAAAAATCTCTATTATTTTAGCTCCCACCCACCCACCCAACTCCCTGTTTTGAATCAAATCAGAAATGCACAAGGGTAACAATAAAAACAGAAGGGAGTCAAATGTTTTGATTATTATTGTAAGTTTTGGAGAAACCCAAATTAGGGATTCATGTTGAGATTAATTATATAGCCCCAGCAATGTTCAAATCTGTGTGGAAACTGCTTTTCATTGCTGTGTAATGGCTGCCTCCTTCTTACTCCTGTCATTTTCTGTGGCCTTTTCAGAAAAATCCTCCAGGTAAAATAAGTCACTCAGTAATCGCCAGCTGTGCATTCTAATCCAAACGCTATTCTCATGTAGCTAACTTTATTCTATATTTCATTTTTAATGCAGTTTTTCCTTGAGTGAATTAAGTGAAGTGTTACCAGTTCTATTCCTAAGCAAGGTGTGAAGCAGTACAATTTTACTAATAAGCATCTACCTTATTGTGATTCTTCCAGCTGCTGTTTGGGTCTCCTGCTTCTCTCTGTTTACTCTTCTCCTGAGTTTTGGCTTTTGTGCTCTAGCTCTTTGTTTAGCTATGAAGTAGTCTTTATTCTTCCAGTTTGTCTGTTCAAACCAGATGGGCTTCTTTCCATTCATATTCCATAATCATTCCCTTATTGTTTTCTTTTGAGCTAATCTACTTGGTTTGTCTGCCTCCTCTTCATTTGTTTAGGTGAGCTATTTGCTGGGGATGTTGCTCACTCTTGAGGTCTTTTCACTGCATGCTGTGCATTGGTAACTGCTGTATTATTTTCCCAGGTCGCATTGCTGTTTGCACCTGTTGCATGTCAATGGTGGTGTCTCTAGATACACTTGAGTGAAGCCTGCTTCTTGAACTACACATCACATTTTTTCCAGCTGTTGCTTTTAGTAGAGGAAAGTGTGTTTTTGAAAACACAAGTAAAACTATATAAAGTTTTCTGCATAATGGAATACATATTTTTTAACATGTCACTGTAAAAACTTTTTCCATCTCAATTTTCCTGCCGTTGCATCAAGGCCTAGGGTAAAGACATCAACATCTCTGGTTCCAGTCATCTCTCTTTCTCTCTCTTTTTCTCTCTTGCACTGCCCATTCTTTTTCTACATGCTCAAAAAAGACTTTAAAATCTGTCTTCCTTGAGATGTGTACTGGCAATTTATTCTTTTACTTGACTGTCTCAGCTCCAGATTGCAGCTGCAATTGGGCTGGGTATCCAGGCAGAAGAAAGAGAAAAAATCTGTTTTATTTGTACAAATTTGATCACACGCAGTGCTTTAGCCATTTGTGTTTATTTCTTGCAAACAGATAACACATGCACTGCAGCAGTAGTACAGATGCACGTGTAGCTAGATAACATGGAAATTCTCAGCAGAAGTGTGTATTTCATACCCAAAATAGTGCCAGCTTATGCTGATGCACCTTCACCTTTTTTTCTTTTTTTGTTTCCTTACATTTTGAATCAAAGTTGTGCAAAACTTGTTTTGAATTCAACATACTTCAGCTCACTTTTAAGGTAGAAATCTAGATGGCGGATCCATGACCTGGATATGGCCTAATGTTTATTGCCTTTAATTCAAGATGGAGGCTTTGCTTGACTATGATCTAAACTCATTTTACTGCAGTTTATCCTTAAACCATAAAATGCTTCTTCTTCTTTCGGCTGCTCCCATTAGGTGTTGCCACAGTGGATCCTCTGCATCCCTTGCATCCTCTTGTGTTACACCAACAGCATAGTTCCCACCAGTACCCAGTTGTCTAATTGCACCAGAGGTGGTCATTGTTAACCTGGGCCCAAACTGATATGGTATGGGAATCGTATTATGAATCTGCATATTTGATTTGGTAAAGATTTTATGCCAGATGCCTTCTTGCCAAAACTCTCCCCATTGACCCAGGCGTGGGACTGCACTAGGAGTACATTGGCTTGTGGTCCCTAGTGGACAGGTTTGCCAGCTACAGTATAAAATGCAGTATAGATGTGCAAGTCACTGTAAAGCAACTGACAAGTAAAGTGTATAGCACTGATGAACCTATTGTAAGGTAACGTTCTGTTGGAAATCCTTGGGCCCTGGCAGTGATGTGGATGTGATTTGGTCAAGTACCACCCAGAAATACATTGTGGCAGAGCACACCCCTCATCCCAGTGGCAGTTCCTGATGGCATCAGCCTTCCCTTGCAGGAGTAAATGCAGTAAAGGAATGCGACAAAGAGCCCAAATAATTGGGCCTTCCTCCAAACCCTCCAGTTTCTGAGCTGATGGAGCTTTTGTGGGATGCACCAGATTAAACTCAGTCCACAGAGTTCTCATTCAGCAACCCACAGGACCCAAAGGATGCAGTCCTTGCAGTCAGAAACCCAGAAAAGATGTTAGAAAAGATACCTCCAGAGGTCCAAGTCTGAGTTTTTCTGAGGGCAAGAGTGGGATCCAAACAATATAATGTACAATATAATGTACTGTATAATGTACTACTCAAACCAGGGACCTTTCACTTGTAAGGTGAATGTGTGAACCACTGTGAAGACACTAAATAATACAAGGCAAGTTATTTTTATGTTATGACATCAATTACTGCATATCCCCCAAGGCTATGAAACAAACTCCAGATAAAATCACCTCAGAAATCAAACCGATGGGCCTCAACTGCTATCTGAAGGAACCTCTTTCCAGCTGTACTTAATAAGGTTCCAATGAACACTACAACATAATCAATAAGACTTCAATAACTCATGAAGTGCCTAAAACCACCTCTTTTCATATGATTATGAATTCATAAACTGCATAACTGAAACAGCAGCACAAGAAGAGTAGAAGAATGAGAACTTGAGTGTACAAATACACAAATCTTGCAGTACAGAACATGTGTGATGGGGCTAAAACATCCCAGTCCTGCAGCAAGTGAGACTTGTTAGAGATAACATTTTGATTATCCAAGTTTTTTGTAAAAATACTAGATATACATAGAGGAGAAGGTGGAGCGGACTATTCATTTTGTAGCATCACTAATACCTGCTGCCTTACAAGTTTTGACTTAAATATCTACATATACAAATAAAAATGATAAACATTAAACTCTGAGTTTAAATTTGCATGCATACATTTGCATACTGAGGTTCACAGTTAGTCCTGTGTCCAGGGTTGTGGTAAGACAGAGCAACACTATTGTGGCATGAGTAGAATTCTGTTTTTCAGAAGATTTTTTTTCTTGGAGCAGATGATTAACAGGATGTGCAGGCTCAACACTAACAATTCCTTGCGCCTTAGGTAACCTCTGTGACCACTTGCTCATTCACTCTGGCAACAGAGAATGGCTATTGTGAAAAAAACAATAAATTACAAGTACAAGGCGAAACTTTGAAGCAGTCTCTCTCCCCATCAGATAAATGATGTATCAGGCACTTCAATGCATCATGGATTTGACTCAAAGCCACAGGGGTGTGTGCTGCAATAACTGGAGGGAATCCCATGTGCTGGAATCAACAGACAGAATTTTGGGAGTAACTTGGAGTAACAAAAGCACAGAAAACAGAAATCACACCTGTACAGGGAGATCATTATTTGATGAGACTGTACAATATTTTGGTGGATTTTGTTAAAGGCCAAGGCTGTAAGAGTTTGTTTCTTTTTGGCTTAGAGAGAAACAGCAGTGTTGATGACTGGGACCTTGCACTAATACTATGACTAAAAGAGCCGTACGAGAAAAAAGAGAGGATGTTTCTGTTCATCTTTTCTTGGTTATTGTGCTTGTTTTACCCTTCTGACCCACATTTTTATCAACCCTCATCAAGTTGCACTCAGACACACTCAAATGCTTATCCAATATACACTACAGCTCGAAGTTTGGGATCAGTTGCTAATTTCATTGTTTTCCAAAGAAAAATACATTTTCCTGCAACTCACAAGCAATTTTATCTATTTCACAAACAATTAAAAATAATCAGATGATTTTTAAAAGATCTACATTTTTGCATGGAGGCCTTCTATCAGCAACTGTCAGTCCTCTACTTTTTTTTCTACCTCTACTTCTCCTGGTATGGCTTCTAATTCAAGTAAATCATTTTTAAGGCTCATTGATTATTGGAAAACCCTTTTGCAATTGTGTTGCACAGCTCAAAACTGTTGTACTTAGAAGGGAGCAAAAAAGAGCACGGCATACTTTAGATCAGTTTAATTTATCCAGCATCAGCAGTTGGTTGTTTACAGGCTCAAAATGGCCAGAAAGAAAGAACTTTCTTTAAAGACCCGTCAGTCTATTATTGTGCTTAAAAAGGAAGGCTATTCAATGTGAGAAATTGAGAGGAAACTTAAACTCTCTTACCATGCTGTTAACTACTCCCTTCAGAGAGCAGCACAAACTGGCTCTAACAAGGACAGAAAAAGGAGTGGGAGGCCCTGATGCAAGAATGTGCACAAAGAAAAATATCTGAGTGTGTAGTTTAACCCTCTGGAGTTGACGGACATGCCAGCAAGTCCACATCACATGACCGAACTCCTACTTTTATGCAGCCCCCTTATGCGTAGGTCATGTGATTTGGACAAGGTGTAGCCCCCTCCCACCATGGGGGTAAAAACAGACACCTCACAGGTTGTCAGTTGGCAGCTGCAATACTACCCTTCACACGCCATTGTCAACATCAATAGTGAAGAAACAACTTCAGGACACTGGACTTCATAGCAGAATTGCCAAGAAAAAGCCATATCTCAGACTGGCCAATAAAAAAGAAAGGACTGAGGTGGGCAGGAGAGCACAGATGTTGGACACTGGAAGACTGGAAGAAGTTGTTGTGAACAGATAAGTCCAAGTTTGAGGTCTTCAAACAAAATAACATTCATGAGATGCAGAGCCAATGAAAAAAATGCAACAACATCAGTCAAACATGGTGGAGGCAGCATGATGGTCTGGGGGGGTGCAACACCATGCCATACCCTGTGGACAGCACTTGAATGGGCCCAATTTCATCCTACAACAGGATAAGGAACCAAAACATACCTTCAAAATATGTCAGCAATATTTAAAGAATAAGCAGTCGGCCAGTCAGCTTGACTGTATGGTACGGAGGAAGACTCCATCAAGCCAATCCGTCTTGTGGGAGATGCTCCAGGAAGCATGGAGTTTAATCCCCTCAGGTTACCCTGAAAAAATTGACAGCTAGAATGCCTAAGTTCTGCAAGGCTGTAATTGCTGCAAAAGAGGGTTTTGTTAGATTATTTGTTTGTTTTATGAAGGCAAAGTTTGAAAAACACTTTCATCATTTCTATTAAAATCATTATTTATAACTCCTGTTCATCTGCCATATTTCCTATTTAGACTATTTCATGCGTGTTTCCATAGAAAGCAAGAGAATTCCTAATTGATCCCAAACTTTTAAGCAGTAGTGCATTTCAGTCAAGAAATGTGGTAATAATTACATATAAGGCTAAGAAACCAAAAGGTCCTCCTGCATTTGACTACTACCTGCTTATAGGTTTGCTGTGTTAAGTCTTCTATTGTATGTTTTTCAGTTTGTCTCAAATCGAGGTAGAAATGCCAGACCCTTTATTGCCCTTAAATTTTAAGCAATTTTAGTTTTTGTACCTTCGGCTGATCCCTTGTATTCTCCCCAAGGGATCCCCACAGCAGATTAAGTCGCATTGGTGATTTGGCAGAGGTTTTAGGCCAGATGCCCTTCCTGACACAACCCTCCCTGGTGAGAGGGACTTGTGCCCACACCTGGAATTGACCCAGGGACCGTGGTGCAAATTCATACACAATTTTACTCTGAAACACAATACAACAACTACTGTCACACAGACAATCAAAAGCCACCACATCCTCCTTGGAATCTATGGAAAGTGTAGTTTCACCGTTTTTCCACATGGTAATCATGTTTCTCAGAGAATGAAAGAGTTCATGTAAGAATATCCCAAATGTTCAACTTTATCATCACTTTAAGTATCTGTCCATGTTTTGGTGAGGTCTCAGGCTGGATGGCTCTGATGACAACCAGCATTATCAAAACAGTTTTGGTGTTATTTTATTTCTCCACCATCTGATTCTGGATGAACCAACCTGACACCTGAGAGTCTTTTTAAAGTTTATACCGTATTTACATTAGTTTTAAATCTATCTTTGTTCAGTTGTGGGTTATTTGGAGCAATTAGGAAATCCACAAAGCAGCGTCTGTGGAACCCAACAATGCTTAGCATGAACACACCCAACATTATTGAAAGAAATATGAAAGCTCATGCTTTGATGCAGAAAAGATGAGTCGAAGCAGTATCAGTCGGCATCCTAAGAGACTCGAGAGTATGCTAGACATATAGCCTGCATCACAAGTAACCCTCTGTGAGTCTGAAAGGTTTCATGTGAGATTAATGGAGTCATTTTACTCTCAAAAAGTCACTGGAGACTGCAGTGATTGGCAAGAGATTCAATGTCACAGGGTACCTCTACATGTCAAAGGTGCAATAATATTAGGAAGATAAAGCAAAAATGTATTCTAAATGAAGATAAAACTCTGAGCAGCTGCAGACTACTGTACCTGCGTTGCAGTAATTTCCCCTGATTTCAAGCAAGAGAGCTTAATAAAGTAATACAGAAATAATGAACAAATATTCAGAATACAAGTCAATCTATGGATTGTTTTGAAAAAGCCAGGATGAGGGTAGGAAGATTTTCATTGCCACCTCACAACATAAGGATCTATTCTCAGTATCTGCTATGCCCTTCTATATGAAGTTTGTATGTTACTGTCTGAATTCCTCTGTGAGATCGGCTTCACTTTTCTCACATGATGAATAGACAGCTTTGAAATTACCCAGAGGTCTGTCTACCTATGGTACTCCTGTGATTGGCATGTTGCCTGTCCAGGGAGTTAATTCTTCCTCTCTTTCATTGTGTGCTTTGTGATGCTACACCATCCCCCTGAAGATAAATAACACACTGAATGCTAAAAGGTTATTTCTACTGTCTGAGTATGATACTTACAACTTTGTTGTGGTTTACATCTTGTTTCCACAGAATTTCAGCCTCAGAGATTTGAAAACCCAGATAGCTGGCAAGCAGTATTGATACATACATCTTACAGGCATGCATTCAGCTACACCAGATGCCCTATAAGTTATATTTTATATCAGATTTTTAGATAGTGGGGATTCAATCAGAAACCACCTGGATGGGAGATTTGAAAGCATCCTTATCAAAAGACATTAAGCTCTCAAGCCTGTGAACATTATTTAACTGATGGGATCCTATCCTCACTCACTGCTGCTCTGCGTTTGCCACATGTCATTGAATACTCAGAGCACAATGCTGGCAGCCTCAGAACAGTTCTGACTCCTGGACAATGTATTCCATCGCTGGAAAAACCTTGTCTTTCAGCATTCGCATAGCCAAAATTTGTGCTTCATACTGGGGGTCTGTTGACGAAAAAGTCCATGACACAGATCTTAAAGGCACAACAATAAAACTGAACTAAAGCACAATGCATTAAATTAGAACTGGTGCATATATATTACCCAAACACCTGCCTAAGCCGGCCGGCCCATGTTTTCAGATCATTTTTAAAAGAATTCACAGAACTGATGAACCTTAGGGGTGCGGGCAAAGCCTTATGGCCTCAAAAGCTCAATCCCCCCCCAGGTCCCTAGGTGTGTATGTGTACTAGCAAGCAAATATAACATACTTGACCTCAGTGGTACAGCTGAAGACTGATGGCACAGAAGAGCAGCCTCAGAAACCTGACCATATAATAAGGGCAAGTATTACAAAACACAGAAGAGATTTAAAAAAGTGGGATAGGAAAAAACAGTTTGTTTGACTTGTTAGTATTAGCAGCTGTCATGGTCATGTGTTTTTAAGTTCTTTAGGGCTTTTGTATTCTCAGTTATCTGTATTTGCTTCCCTTGCTTATTATTATCCTCTGTTGAACCCTCCCTTGTTTATGGTCACGTCTTTTTACTTTGATTTCTGTTTTGTTGTCACCTGTGTTCCCTTCCCCACCTGTTGCCACTCTGTCATTAGTCTGTGTCTACTTATGCTCCGTCTTTCCTGTGCTCTGCGTCACGTCGTTT
This sequence comes from Etroplus canarensis, assembly GCA_015106775.1. Lineage (NCBI taxonomy): Eukaryota > Metazoa > Chordata > Actinopteri > Cichliformes > Cichlidae > Etroplus > Etroplus canarensis. Next base: position 15,985 of record VUQH01081701.1, on the reverse strand, counting down.
GTCCTCCTATGTGCATCAGTTATGTTCGTGAGGTTGCAGCTTTGCTCCTAGTCTCCATGTCAAGTCTAGTTTAGTGTTCTGTTTCTATTTAGCCTTTTGCTCTGTTACCAGCTTTCAGTAACGCTTGTTTAAGTTTATGAAGTTCTGCGTTTGGGTCCTCTCTTCAGCGTGTTAATTGTGACAGCAGCAGCATTCAGAAACACTGCAAGTGAATGAGGACTGACTTACTAAGTGACACAACATGAGAAAAAGGCATGTTTGAGTTCTAGCTCAGCTTTTGAAACTACAAATCTCAGCTGACTAATATTTCATAGGTGTTAAAAACAAGCTCTATAGATCTGGTTCACATAGGTTTCAAAAGACAGGAACTGATTAAAAAGAGCCCCTTGCTAATGGGAAGGAGGTACTGGTAGTAATGAACAATAACTTAACTGTAGCTGAGAGAAAAAAAACAGGAAACTGCCAAATAGGAGCCAAAATGCCTTTAAGCTGTGGTGTGCGAGTAGCCAGCAGTTAGTCGTTAAAGTGAATGACCGAATGGCTAAAAGACCAAATATTTGAAGTTGGTGAGACAGAAAGATCTGACTCCCCCAGGTTAACTGTTGAGCCCAGCACAAAACTGAAAGAACCTGAGAGGCAGTCTGAATCAAAAGCCAACGTCCATCAGATCCCCTGCTGCCCTTGAAACACGTCCCTTGCCAGGTGGAATTGGCTGTTAGCGAAGGCCTCTCTTGATGTGTGAAGCCCATATATCCTACAGCTGATCAGCACATAGATGTCAGGCATAGGCGGTTTCATGGGATTTATATGCCAGCTGCCTGGTAGATGAGGGCTAGCTGAGGCTGGGTGACGACAGTGCTGTTGTTTCAGATGTCACAGCAGTTTGTTCTCACTGCTTCAAGTCACGAATTACATGTCTTTCCACTTGGACAGGACTGACTGCCACAAACAGAAATTGATAGACCACAAATTCTCACACATGCACACACCTCCTGTCTTTTGGGGACTTTCCATGTGCTACAATACAAAACTGCAGTAAAATCAGCTTTTAATGATGTTCGTTAGAATATGTATGTCAGTGAGAATACTAACTTTCTTGTCACACTGTGCTGTTTGAGCTGTTACAATCATTTCATGCTTGATAGAATAAGCGGAATAAATCCAAATAACCACTCACATTTCATTGTTTCATTGTTTATATAGATAGTAACACAATCTCTGCTAAATAAATAAAACAACAAAAAGAAGCTGAGTGCCTTTTGTTTGTCCTAAAAACAGAAGTTAATTTATGCATCAAAATTCCTGTAATATTATATATATAAACAGCTATAGTTGATAAAACAGCTCAGAAACTGCACAACTGGGCTGGGTAAATACACAACTGGCCTAATCAAAACTCGAAACTATCACTGCGAAACCTTTATTTTAAAGAAAGGAGAGGAGAAAGAGCCAACTAGAGAGGGATCAAGTTGATGATGAGCCATACCATGACGACATGGGAGTTAATAAAGCTCGGTGAATAACAGAGGTGACGATCAACAAGCAGCAGTATGGCTTCATGTCAAGAAAGAGTACAACAGATGTGATGTTTGCTTTGAGAGTGTTGATGCCAAAGTTTAGCAAAAGTCAGAAGGAGTTGCACTGTGTCTTTGTGGATTGTGAGAATAGGGTGCCAAGAGAGAAACTATGGGGTTGTATGAGGAAGTCAGGAGTGGCAGAGAAGTATGTGAGGGTGGTGCAGGACGTGTATGAGGACAGTGAGACAGTGATGAAATGTGTGGTAGGAAAGACAGATGGGTTGAAGGTGGGGGTAGGATTACAGCAGGGATCAGCTCTGAGCCCCTTCTTGTTTGCAGTGGTGATGGACAGACTGACAGATGAGGTCAGACAGGAGTCTCTGTGGACAATGATGTTTGCAGATGACATCGTGATCTGTAGTGAGTGTAGGGAGGAGGTGGAGGAGAGTTGGGAGAGGTGGAGGTATGGCACTGGAGTGAAGAGGAATGAAAGTCAGTAGAAACCTGACAGAATACATACATGTGAATGAGAGGGAGACAGGTGGAATGGTGAAGATGCAAGGAGAAGAGGTGAAGGAGTTTAAATACCTGCTGACAACCATCCAAAGCAATGGACAGAGCACAAGAGAGGTGAAGAAGAGAGTGCAGGCGGGGTGGAGTGGGTGGAGACAAATGTCAGGGGTGCTTTGTGACAGGATAGCAGCAAGAGTGAAGGGGAAGGTTTACAAGATGGTAGTGAGACCCGCTATGATGTATGATTTGGAGATGGTGGCACTGACAAGCGGCAGAGCTGGAGGTGGCAGAGTTTAAGATGTTGAGATTTTCACTGGGAGTGAGCAGGATGGACAGGATTAGAAATTAGTATGTCAGAGGGTCAGCTCAGGTTGAGATGGTTTGGACATGTACAAAGGAGGGACAGTCAATATATTGGACAAAGGATGCTGAGGATGGAGCTGCTAAGCAAGAGGAAAAGAGGAAGACCACAGAGAAGATTGATGGATGTATTGAAGGAGGACGTGGAGAGGGTTGGTGCGACTGCAGGGGGATGCAAGGGATAGAGGTAGATGGAGGTAGATGATCCACTGTGGCGACCCCTAATGGGAGCAGCCACAAGAGGAAGAGGATTGGGGTATAATAATTGCATGCATAAAGTCAATACTCAAATCTTTAAAAAAGTAAGTTGTGAATTACTTGTTCCCAAGTTTCATTAAGAGCTAAATCCAGCATGCTGTCTCGATCAACATCTCTGGACTTTACCTAATCAATGGAAAATGTAAAGAAAAACTGTACAACAACTATTGGATCATATGTTTCCTGGTTGTGCTGATTGCCATTACAGATTTTGTCTTTAGCTCTCTTGTCAGGATTTCTGAGTGCCATGGGCTTAAAGATATTAAAAATCTAAAGAAAGTATCACATTTACAAGTGATTCATGATGGAAAAATTTGACTGCTGCAGCTTGAGTGCGTCCAACTCATTTACAAGTCTTGTTTTATTCAATAAATAAAAGTGAGTGAGGACAGAGGACCCAAATGAAGGAAAAGGAAACAAGGAAAACAAAAGGTGAGCTTTAATGGCTAATAAATCCTTCAAAAACAAAGTCCATAAAACACAAACCAGGCATAGAAACGTGGGGACCTGGAAACACCGTCTGAAATCAGGAAACACTGGCTAACAATACGGCAGGGTATAAATACGCACAGACTAATGAGCAACAGGAGGGAACGGAGCACAGGTGGCAATGATCAAGGGCAGGAAGCAAAACTGTACACAATACATGGAAAATAATTGGCATCAAAGTAAAGCAGGACGTGAGAAACATACTGAAAACACGGATACAAGACTGAACTTGACAGAGGACAAGAACACAGCAGAATGACACAGAGGAACATAAAGAGAGCCAATAACGAACTAAACATGGGCAAGGGGAAGAACTGAGGCCAAACATAAACTGAGAATACGATAGAATGGGCATGAGGGCTAAGAAAACAATGAACAGGACTACAAATACCAAATCCAGGATCATAATAGTAAACAGAAACTGCACAAAGAACATAAATACAAGGGCTCAAAGATAACATGTACAGAAAACACAAGGGAAGGTCAAATAACAGAACTAAAACCAAAACTACAAGAAGCAAGAACCTAGGTACATGATGAGAAAAAAGGAAAACTAAACATCTTGGAAATGAACAAAACTCAGTCCCACAACCACAAAACCCACAGACCATGACATAGATTAAATTTTATTTCTTCACAACAAAGTCTGTCTCCTGTAATAAAATCTTCAGCATTTGTACAGTGAGGCCCATATGTTTTTGGAAAATGACACATATATTGTAATTTTGCATTTGTACTCTACCGTGTCAGATTTTAAATCAGTCAGTGCAGACTTTCAGCTTTAGAGGTTTGACAAAACCGCTGAATTACAGCCATTTTTATGCATAGTCTGCCATTTTCAGAGGCTCAAAAGTAATGGGACAAGCTTTCATTATTTTAAATATGAGGATTGTTTTTAATACTTGGATGAAAATTCTCTGCAGCCAATAACTGCCCAAAATTTAAAACCCAAGGATATCACTAAATGCTGTGTTTCCTCCCTTGAGATACTCTGCCAGGCCTTTACTGCAGCCGCCTTCAGTTGCTGCTTGTTTGTGAGTCTCTCTGTCTTCAGTTTTTTTCTTTAGTAACTCAAAAGCTGCTCTGTTGAGTTGCAGTCAAGTAACTGACTTGGCCAATGAAGAATATCCAATTTCATTGCCTTGCAAAACTCTTGAGTTGCTTTTGCAGCATGCTTTGAGTCATTATCCAGTTGTACTATGGTGTACTGGGCAGGCTCCTTTATTTCTTGGCAAAATCTGATCTTCATCTTCTTGACTGTAACTAGTGGTTTGCACCTCGTTGTAAACTCTCAGTCTTTACATTTGTGACAGTGTCTCTTGACTGTAGACTGTGATAATGACACACCTACCTTCTTGAGTGTTCTTGGCCTGACTAGATGTTGTGAAGGGGTTTTCCTTCATCAAGAAAAACAATGTCGTGGTCTTTAGCTTTAGTTGTCTTCTTCAGTCTTGGGATTTTTTTTTTTTGTTGGTGTTGTTTAGCTGACTAGTGCTTTCCTGCTGTTTAAGAATGATTCACATTTTGTTTTGACCACTCCTAAAGTTTTTGCTGTCTTTCTTGTGGTTTATTTGGATTTTTCAGACTAATAATGGATTCCCTCACTTGCATCAACATCTCTTTGAACTTCATATAGACAGTTTCAGTGAACAACTACCAAATGCAAGTTCAACACTTGGAATCAACTCCAGAGCTTTTAACTGCTTAGTGTGACATGGAAAAATGAGGAAACAGGCTTCACCTGGCTATGAAATTGCTTGTCCAATCACTTTTGATCCTCTGAAAATGGGGCTATGTATAAAAATGGCTTTAATTCCTAAACTGTTAATGTCATACTTCATTAAAACCCTTGAATTAAAGCTGGGAGTCTGCACTTCACTCATGTTTTGATTGTTTGGTTTAAAATCCACCATGGTGGTGTGCAAATATAAAACTACATGAAGATGTGTCATTGTCCCAAACTTATGTATTTAATTGTGTATATTCACAGGGAATTAATTCAGTTTCTCACGCGTCAGTAATTTTGAATTTGAAATTATACAGTTTTAACTTAGCTGTATGAAAAAGTTAAGCACATAGATATTGCACCACAATTTTTCACTGTTTTGAAAAAGAAAACAAATCTTTAAGGACAGAGACAACCAGTTATAGTAAAAGCTGACATGTTGATTTGAGCAGCAGGCTCTGAGCTCAGTATAAAACCACTAATCCTGTAAAGTGTGGCTTTTGTTGATAATGTGGTTTCAGAACAATCCCCATGTGCTTGATCCTTTGATGATTTCATCATTTGACACAATACAGCTCATACACTCTTGTGTGTAGCAAACTACCACATGTGCTTTTCATGACAGAGCTACCTTTTGTCAGGAACTGTGTTACTTGGTCATGTACCTTTTCATTATCACTTTATGAAGACTGTCCCAAGCCTCTGAAGTCGATCTGAATGGTTTCTCTTCTGTACAGTTCTTTCCTCAGGCTTCGCATAAATGCCTCATTTTCATTGATTAGGGCTCTTTTCTTCATGACAGATCTTTCCATTATGTCTCATCCTATTTTCATTTTCATCCTTATTACATTTTCTGAGTTTATCAAAGCATACTCAGGGGAGCCGTTGTAAGGAACAAGTGGTGGACATGTTGTCATTTTGCCAATAATGTGACAATTAAAAACATCTCATCTGCAATTTTGCAACATCTTGAGTGTCAGATCAGGTGCTTTTGTGTCTTGGCTCATTTACCCACATCAAAGCAAAATCAAATATACTCTGAGTGTATTTCCACACCAAGGTCTTCTTTGAATAAAAATATTTTGGTAGATCTTGATAAATCAGACAACAGCATTAAAGCTGCATGCTGCAACTATTAAAGCATGAAAGCCAGTTTACTTGTCAAAATAAGAAAGCTTAGCTTGATGATGTCATTAAAAATACTTTATATCCTGGACTGTAATAGGGATGGATGGTGTTTGATCAACCAACAGCTGTAAATTTTGCTGTTAAGCACCTTGTTACAGCAAGTTATGCAAAAAAGCACTGAAACACTGAACAGTTGGACATGTGCATTCAAAAGTGTAGAGCTAGTCAAATTAAGTTCACCTGGAAAGGTTATAGTACATTTTAGGTGCATCCTGAAATTTCACCCAAAAGCTGAATATCCTTAACTTTTTGTGAGTAGTGTATAGTTTTTACACAAAAGCACAATCACAAAAGTTCTCTTTGTCATATTTCAGCACATGTGGAGAGTGATGACCCAGTATGAAGGACTCCGGGAAGCAAGATGAGGGTAACACAAAGTGTGCTTTAATAGCTGAAAAGGCCTTTGAAACAAAGAAAGTTCATAGAGTTAAAATATAGGCAAGGCATGGAAACACAGGGAACTGGAACGCACACTGACTAAAAGAGACAACATAAGACCAACAACGTGACAAAGAATTAAGGTAGGCAGGAATAAATACACACAGACTAACAACTAGCAAGCAACAGGAGGGACAGGAACACAGATGACAACAATCAGGGGCAGGAAGTAAAACTAGATACAAGACGATTGGTATCAAAGTAAAACAGGAAGTGAGAAACAGCAGAAAACAGACATGAAACAGTTTGACAGAAGAACTTAAATGCAAGCAGATAACACAGAAGAAACTAATAATAGTGAAAACACAGAGTGACTAACAACAACTAAACAGGGTAGACACGGGGAAACATGAGTAGGACCATAAAACCAAACTTCAAGGAAACAAACACAAATAAACTCAGTAAACAGGGAACTAGAACTCATATGCAATATACAGGAAATGAATAACAGGAAAAATATCTAAACTAACAATCTACACTAAACTAGAAACCAAGAGATGAGAAAACAGTGGAAGCACATAAAACACAACAAAATGCCAACACAGAACCCATGGACCATGACACTCTCATAGTGTTTACAAGACTATTTGCTGAAAACAGTTCCCCTCTCACCTCTGTCCATCTACTTGGAAAGCTCCGAAGCCTCTTACTATAAGAAGGTTTGGAAGCTCCCACTATTGGACTTTCTGGTTTCTCAACTAGAGGGCATTACCTTCAAACGTTTTTGCTGGCAGTTGAAGCTAATTTGGTTTAACAGATGATTTTGAATGCTTGGGCCCGCTGTGTAGTTACAATATGATGACAAATGAATGCTGAAGAAAACTTGATTAGAGGTAATACTAGCCAGGCATGCATCCTCAACCCATGTTCACCTTAGCTCTATTAAGGCTTAAGCAAGCCAATAAAAGGATGGCGCACAGTGGCACTGGCCTCACACTCACAGCTAGGATAACAACTCTGTTTCTCTGCTCGATGGAACAGAATAAGCAGCGACATCAGTATTCTATCACAGGCAGAGTGGACGGTTGCTCCGAGCCAAACAGCAGTCTGTGTTACACGCTGAAAGTTTGGGTTTTAAAAATGGGGTCATTTAGGAGGCAAGCACTAGGGTTGTTATAGAAATGAGATCCGGCATATTTTGAGCTTGACCCTCAAGACCAAAACCCTCTGCTGCTTGGATTTTGGTCATTCTTCTTTTAATCTGTCTCATGTGAAACTCCTGTCATTACGGGAATGCAGTAATTAATCTCCCATTTTAAGATTAAAGAGTTAAATCTTTGTCGACTGTGGGGAAAGCAGTTTTTTTCTGGAGGCACTGAAAACATTGCCTCCTAATTTGGCTATTTCAATGTTCTGACTGAGGTAATGAGATTTGTGCAGGACCCTGTGATGTTGTAATGACAACAAAACAGCAGAATGAAGCTCCCAAATGACAACAAAACAATTTCAGCTTTCAAAGTCAGAGAATTTTAGCATCAGTAATATAAGAGGAGTTTCCATCTCCGAGGACTCAATATATATCACATTCATTTGGCTAAGCATCAACACAAGGCACAGAAGTTTTAACGTATTATAACTTTAGTAAATGAAGCAACACCAGTGTGGTGGAAGAAAAGTACAAAAGCACTTACCAAAGTAGTGGAAGTGTTAAGATGAAAATGGCACTTCTGTTAGGTTATTAGATTGTTGAATAATAAGAACTTATCACCCACACTGTGTGCTGTCAGAAATTTAACAGATAGCAAGATATTAAAGTACTTTCAGACGTGGAATGTTTTGATCTACTATTCTGCAGTAAAATTATCCATTCAAGGCTCATTTTTATTGAATGTCTTTGAAATAAGATAATAATATATGATATGAGCACTGATCCCTGGATGCACTTATAGTACAGTAAGTGTATTGTAGTGTTTAAGAGTGCTCACGAGGATGCTCACATTACATCTAAGGTCAGTTGATGGAAGGCCTTGAAATCGGTGTGATGTGGTTAAATTTCCCCTGTGTGGTGCGGTGGAGTGATGCTCATCAAGTAACTAACAACCACACTGGCCCAAAGGAATACCGCAGAATTACCTGGATAAAATGGGAGCTCCTGCAGCTGTGCACACTGGCCAAATGTGCACCAGTAATGACTACATAGCGGGGAAGTGTGAACTGCACTCTGCCTGTAGAGATCCCAGCAATGAAGGTGAAAGTGATGCTGTGTGAGTCAAATGAAAGTCATGGAAGTGGGCAAATTCTGAGGTGCATTTTTTATTTATTTATTTAATTCACATTTCTACACACAAAAAATATGGAAAAAAAATAGCGGTGATTCTATTAAAAAAAGAGCAATTGAAGCTAAATTTAAGCGCTGTGGGTGTTGGTCTCCCTTTCCCATTGTCCTCCTGCTTCCTGTTCATCTCCCAACACTATTTCTCTCTTGCTGATTGACTCCCCTTTCTTGTTCTCCCTCTCTTCCTTCCACTCCTGTCCAGGCTTTACTTTATAAATGAAAGCCCATCAATACGATATCAAGATAAACATATACGTAGTCTGAGCTTGACAAGAAAATAAGAGCCATCCATCAAAGGGGTTGGCTACTTACACAACATGTCAGAAGAACCCTAGGGTTCTTAACACACTGTCTGTCTCACTTTAATTCAGGACACTGAACCGGATCGCCACATCAGAGAGCTGGACCTCAAGAATGGGACACAGAGGGGGGGGAAAGAAGACTTAAATGTAATGTTTTGAACTCAAAATGTGTTAACACTTTTCTATTGGCCAGTTAAAGGACCAGCGTGTGAGATTTAGTGGCATCTACCAGTGCGAATGCAGATTGCCTGTTCTCACCTCACTTCTCTTTCCAGATGTGTCAGAGAACCTACGCTGGCCATCATGAAACAAATTTCATCTGAGGTTCATGTGTGTATGATTAGAAATTACAAATGCAACTGAAATCAATAAGATTTAGGAATTAGAAATTCAGTTTTTATACCACAAATGTAATAGACCATAGCCAAGTAGTATTGATGCCTATTCTGCATTGTTCCATGACCAAAGGTGGCAAAAATACACACGTTCCTTACTCCAGTAGAAGTACAGGTACTTGCGTTTGAAAAAAAGAGGCTCTGGTAGAAGCTGAAGTACTAAGTAAAAGTGAAAACTTACAGGCTCTGAAATTTACTCAAAGTATAGAAGTAAAAAGAAACTCTTTAAAGGACATTCCAGTTATTTTGTGCAATGCTAAATTAAACTTAAAATAATATAAATATAACATTAATACAAGGGAATAAAAACTTAATTACAATTTCTATTAGTTATTCTAATGAATTTACTCAATGTAAAACAAAAGCAGAGAAAAACAAAGCAAAGAAAACAAGCCAGCTCTGATTGCTGTTGCCTATTGTACTTTGTAGATGGATTACTTTGTATTTGTATTTTTGTTAATTCTGATCTTTATCTTATTAACAGAAGTGCAAAAGCTACTAATCGAGTCTGTGAGTCTAACTCCTTCAGAATGGGACCTGCTAACACTGTATATAAATATCTTTTGATGTGAACAAAAACATTAAGATTATTATCAGAGGGATTTGACCCTATAAAATGTGTAAATATGCATTAGACTCGATTTCAGATAAAAGATCACCTTAAATCTGTGGTCCTTTTAGCATAGATTGCTAACGTCGGGTGATTCTCACCCATGCGACTGTGATCATTAGTGTTCAAGGGTTAAAGGAAAAATGATGTATCGTTCAGAGAAATGGCAGCAGAGAAGGAGAAAGTCTTCATATCAGGCTCGATATCTAGATCTTTAAAATCTGCTCCATCCTCCTTGTTCAAGGTTTCCCATGACATATCAAAATTCAGAAAGTCAGAATTTTTTTTTTTTAATGAAAATTGTTGGACCACATTACTTCTTGTCAGTTCCCGTGTCACAGATAAGGCAGTGTTTATACAGTTTTACCCTCATTGCTAATGTACACTTCCATCGTTACAAATACAATATGAATGAATCTCAGGCTACAGCTTAATCTCACTTTTTACCCAGGTATAAATCATTTTTTGTACTATATAGAGTACCCACGTGGTTTATACCTTTTCAGCACAGCTCACTGGAAAAAACAACCACTTATGAATTATTCTATTAATTTAAATGTACAAGATCAGCATGTATCGTACACAGCATCAGTGACTAGGATGAATTTCAGTTCCTGATTAAATGAGACATTAGTCAGTGTAAGTAAAGTGTGGCACATTTTCTGCTGTTACTGCACTCGGCTGCTATATTCTGACTAAACAAAAATAAATAAATAAATAACTTCATCTGCACAGGGCCGTCACCAGTTCTCTGGGAACAAATTACATCTGACTATGAATTAAAAACACCTCCAAATGAATTATTTTAATGCAGGCCACAGTTTGGCTCAGTTTGTACAATAAGCAGACATGCTGCGCTGCACTAATTGTGAATATATTACATGGAGAAAACACAGGGG
>VUQH01081700.1:0-41633 GCA_015106775.1 Etroplus canarensis | reverse complement strand
AGAAATAATTTTCATCATGTTCCTTACCCTCACCCTGCTGCGGAAAGGTATCCCTGGAAAGCAGTGGATCGGAAAGTATCGGCGCCCTCGGAAGATTACGTGGCAGATGAAGTGAGACACAATGGAGCATCTGGAGCATGAGGCTGAGAATGAATACTGGATCAGCTGGCCGTACATGACTTAGCAAGGGCATGCAGCAGAGTGCAGAGCCCAGAACTGGCTCAAGATCAAGGAGACCAAATTTGCTGATTTTCCTGAACACAAACATATCACAGATCACCTGAGTCATCTGAGAATTATCAAGACATGGTAGAGTTCATTTCTGAAATGGCATGCAAAGACTGTCTGTGTAGCATAACAATATAAAATGGTCATATGTGCAACAAAGCTGTGTTTTTGTTGTTCATTAATGTCATTAATGGGAGTTTGTTTGTCAACTGAAAAGCCACCATGAAATGTGCACAGAAACTGTTTTCAGTCCCTCGGTCTGCATTTAACAAATCTCTGAATTGTTTATGGTTCAGCTGAAATTGGGACTGTAATTCCTTCCTCGCTGTTGCTTCTTTGGAAAAAACTACTTCAAAAGCTGGTCTTCATCTACTTGTTCTTATTTTAGTGCTCATTAACAAAACACACTTTTAAGTTTAAAAAAAATCAGCCTCCTCACTGATTATAAAATCTCTTTCACTGAACTGTATTCCACAGGGAAGATATTGGAGAATTATATATATTATCTGGAGAGTTTGGTGCAAAATTGTGTCACTTTCACAAACGTTTAAATCCTCTTTAATTTGTTGTGACTGTAAAGCTTTTAAACCTTTGAAGTTTAACAATTCAGGGAGGAATACATTTATTAAAGCTCAAGGAAAGGCTTTTATTTAATTCACAGATCTGTCCAATGTTTTTGGTTTGTAGGTGAAAAGGCTTGTTATTTTATCTACTGCACTTGAACTTTGTGATAAGATCCGCATTATGATTCCTGTTATTGCTACACATCTAGGTCTCTCCAGAGACTCGGGATTTTCAGCCCTCTATGAAAACTCAAGCAGTCTGCTCAGGTGCAGCATAATGCTGTGTTGTGTGATAAGAGTTATTGCCATCGCATATAAAAAAATTATTATAGCACAGATTCAGATTTAGAGAATGAGTCAGCTAACCTTATATGGCTAGACTGATTCAAGGAAACTGTGACCTATGAACAAAGCAAACACTGATTCAGAAATCAGCTGCCCTTAAGTGGAGCCTCAGACACGAGGCTAATTTGTCTTCAGTTTACTTCAGCATCTCATTTAGGATTTTAAAGCAGATATATTTCACATAGATGAAAGAAAATACTTGCATATTGAAGTTATTGTACATATGATCCACTGTGGCAACCCCAACAGGAACAGCTGAAAGAAGAAGAGAAACAGGCAAAGTGTGTAATAGACATTGTGTAGTCTTTACCATATTTCATATAAGAATTGTATAATCTCTTGTATGATTTTTTTTCCCGGTGTGTAACCTGGGGAAGAGTACTGTGTGACCTCTGTGAGACATGCACTGCAGGGTACAGAATAAACACACTTCAAGGTGAAACTCTCACACCTGAAGGCCTTCCTTTAGGCTGGAGACAGAGAGGAGACTTGCTCACTTTGACATCTGTTGGGGCTGTTCCTCAAATGGTGACACCCCTGTGATAATAGCCACATGGTGACGAATCAACCCCTAAGTTGTGAAGGATTGCTGTCTGTGTGTCTCTGTGTTGGCCTCCTTGTGTACATGAGCCACCAAATAAAGCTGACTCTTTATTTCAGAATTTTCACTTAAAGTGTCACCAACTTCTTCTTTCGGCCGCTCTTGTTAGGGGTCGTCGCACTGGATCATTTCCCTCCAGCTCATTCTATCCTTTGCGTCGTCATCTGTCACACCAACCCTCTTCATTTACTCCTTCACAACATTCCTGGACCCTCTCTGTGGTCTTCCTCCTTTCTTCCCACCTGGCAGCTCCATCTTCAACATCCTTCAACCAATACTGTCCCTCCTCTGTACATGTCCAAACTATCTCAGCATCATCTCTATTTCTCAGCCTCCTCAACTCTGCTACCTCTAGTTCTGCCTCCTATCTTTTTTTTAGCCTGTCTCAACTCCTCCCTGAGTTCTGTGCAACATTATTCCTTCTTCAACTTCATCTTCACTTGCTTCCACTTCTTGATTTCCAAAGTCATCCTGCAGACCAGCATCCGATTCTGCCTAGCTACAGTCTCTCCTAGCTCCACCCACCTTGCAGTCACCTGTCTTTCAGGTTGCATCTTCTGCACAAGATAGTCCACATGAGTCCACCTTCCTGCACCTTTATAGGTCATCCTATTTTCCTCCTCTTCTTAAAATATGTGTTCATTACAACCAATTCCATACTTTTTGCAAAATCCACTACCATCTGTTCTTTCACTTTCTTCTTAACACCGCACCTACCACCGTGGTTCCCTTCACCTACATGCCCATCACCACTCTCTCCTCTGTGAATACTCTACCACTTCATCCACATAACTCCAGAATTCCTCTTTGTCTTCTGACATCCAACTTGTGGGGCATGTACACTAAAAAAATTCAACATCGCACCTTCAGTTATCATCTGCAAACTTTTAATTCTGTCTTACACTCTGCTTCACCTCGAGAACATTCTTCACACACCCCTGCTTCAATTTGCTTTCTCATTGTGTAGAACCAGTTTATGTCCACCTTTGATAATCCTGGCCTTGCTACCATTTCATCTGGTCTCTTGCACACAATATAGCTACCTTCTATAGCTCTTCCTTTACCAGCCATAGTCCCTACATTTAAAGTCTCTACTCTCAACTCCACATTCCTAACTTTCCTTCTTTCTCTGTCTGCCTCCTAACACACCTCCTCTTTCTCTCTTTTCTCTTCGGTCAATAGTAACATAGTTTCCACAAGCACCGTGCTGGCCAACAGCACCGGTGGCAGTCATTGTTAATTTGGGCCTTAACCCAGAAATCAGAATATGAATACTTTATTAATCCCAGGGGGAAATCAATCTTATTATTGATTCTGTGCTTGATTTGACCAAATATAAGAAGATAATGCGGTTAGTGACTAGGTTACAGTGTCACTAACAATGATATTATCAGGGTTCAGGAGGGATGAGGACCCAAAATGCAGGACCTAGTGGACAGACAGGTTACAAAAAGCAAAATTTAACAAGATGATAGAAATCCATCAAAAATAAACAAAGTCCAAAACTAGACATGAAATGTGGGGAGACAAGAAGATACAACACCTAATAAAACTAACAACGCAACACCGAGCAAAGAAGAGGCAGGGGTATGAATACACACAGACTAAGGAGTAATGAGGAAGAGGAGGGAGTGGAGCCCAGGTGGCAACAGTCAGGAGTAGGAAGCAAAATTGAACACAATGCACTGGACATAAATGGCTACCAAAGTAAAACAGGAAGTAAGAAACATAACTAAGAACATAGACATAAGAATGAACTTGACAAAAGACTAAGCAGTTTACACATTTGTCTCACAAGGAAAGGGTCCCTGGTTCAATTCCAGGCGGCAACACAAGCTCCTCTCACCATGGAGGGTTGTGTCAGGAAGGGTATCTGGTGTAAAACCTCTGCCAAATTATCAATGCAGATTATCCACTGTGGCAACCCCTTGGGGAGAACACAAGGGAGAAGCCAAAGGTACATGTTTAAAACACAGGTGGATAAAATAACCCAAATTCAAGGAAACAAACTCAAATGAACTCTGTAAGTAGTGAACTTGAACTCAAATACAATATGCTGAACTAGAGAGCAGGAGAGAACAAAATGTACTGGAACAGAGGCTCAAAGTCCTAACTGAGGGATCACGATAAATCATACTAAAAATAGATACTAAAGACATTATCAAAATATACAAAACTAGAACACAAAATCCAAGGACCATGACAGGTTATGTATAAAAATGACTGTAAATCCTGCACAGTTACTAAAATTCTTTTGTTAAACTCTTTGAATTAAAGCTGAAAGTCTGCAATTCAGTCACATTTTGACAGCTTGATTTAAATTCCACTCTGGTGGCATACAGAGGAAAAGTTACAAAAACTGGTATAATTGTCCCAAAACGTATGGACCTAATTATATACCATATTTTATATTAATAACACACATTTGCTATAGTTTGTAACAAAAGTATTAAAATATATATAGGAGAATACAGGCTGTACCCCCTTTTACAAACATCCCAGCATTCTGCAGGTATTGCTGCTAGAGAAAGGGTGGCAGCTGCTTTCAGCCTGGAGCAAAGAACAACAATCTGACAAATTTGAAGATCCTTGGCAACCTGAGCCAGCAGTTAGCGTGCATACAGACAGTGTTGGTTTCAAATTGTTCTTAAGTCAAATGCTGTCACTGTGTGAAAGAAACCAGAGGTGGATGGGAACAGGTGAAAAGGCTGCTTTTCTTCAAGTGTAAGCTTTTTAAACAGATAGTTTGATAAAGGACTTTTACTGAATTTTTAACCCACAAAGGCTTTGATTAAAATTAGAGCACATAGAGTTGGTCAACTCTAGCAAAACATTATCACCCTCTTTGTTGAGAAAAATTGAGGCTGATTGGATTGTATCTCACTCAGTTGCAAATGGTCCTGCGCTGTCGAGTCCTGCCCCATCATCACTGCTGTCTTACACTGTGTTTCATGTCTCTAAGAACATAAAAAATCCCCTTCTTTCTTTTAGAAGCCTCATATGTAGCTTTCTAAGGTGAAAATGTTGACTGCAAGAAACGAACTACTTGTTCGTGAGAGTTTGCTTCAGCCACTTTGCTTCACAGGTGATCTCATGAATGTGACTGGTGGATTGCGTCATCTGCTAGAAAATCAGCATGCCCGAAATACTTTTTTTTTTTTAACTGGCCCCAGGACACCAACTAACATTGCTTTCATAGACTATTTATACCAAGTTCATTTTCATTTAAAGCCTCCTATTGCCTGCATATCCCCTTTTTTAAAGAATTGTGCAATACGGCCTTGATAGCTGTTTAGAACTATATTTTAATAGCTTTATCAAAAAAGAAAAACCCTTTCACTTCACATTCACTGGGACCTCCTCCCATTATAAACATAACCTATTACTCTGGTACCACCTGCCAAAAGACTTAATGCTCAGAAACCACCAAAACCAGTTCAGTTGCCACATTCACCTTTGTTTTAAGTTACAGTTCAAATCATGGTCTAAAGTTTGATATATTAGAAACAAAAAAAGCATTTTTGTGACGTAAACACATAAAAGGCCTTAACATACAAGTCTACATGGAACGATCAGGGACTATTTGTCCCTGTGCTACCTGCAGTTTAGTCATGTGCTATTAGGGTGTCCTAAATCACAAAAGCAAATATATTATGATACATTTACAATGGTAGTCTCAACTAAACATTTCTGACAGATGTATTAAACAAATGTGTACTTGTGAGAGTTACAGTAATTCACCTTATTACCCTACTGATGTGAGCACAATCATCCACTCAACCACGGAGCTTTTAGAATTGAGGATGTGGCTGAAGGGTTATGCTTGTCAGATGGTTCATGTCGTTTGAGTTTGTTTTTTATTTACCATCTGAATTGCACTTCAATATGAATCACTGCATAATAGCACCAATTAAGTTGCCAAATATAAAAACAGAGGCACAAGAAACATTTACTGGCCTTTAAATGACAAAAACCGCATGTATTTTATACTTTGAAACTGAAATAACAGCATTCAGTCCCAATTATTTTTTTTCTTTTCACAGTTTCCCTCCCTTACTTTATCTTTCTAGTGTTCTGTCACAATGACGAATAGAGAATTCTGCAGGACGCATCTCATTTCTACAAGTTTCAGCCAATTTTCATTGAGGTTGAATCACTTTAGCACTGCTATCATGTTGTCTTTCTTTTATAAGCTTGACAAACCTTCACTTTGCCTGCAAGGTCACTGTTTACTTCAAGTAACTTGTTATCAAGGAAAGCAGGCACTGTAGGAGACAAGGAGGAGGAAAGGGAGAGAAGATGCGGGGAGGTGAGAAAAGTGGAGCAAACAAAAACTGAGATGGTGAAAGAAAAGGTGGGGTGAGCAACATGTGAGAAACACACATAAAAAAACAGAAACTGACAGAAACACACCCACAAACACAAGTAGAATTCTTGGCTAAGCTGTGCACCACGCCAGGGAATGGGATGATAGTGGACTGCAGAGGGTTTGATAGAGGCATTTGGCTGGTTTGATCCTTGGTGTGTGTTTGTGTGTTAGAGCCTGTGTGGGAGACCCACAGAAACACAGGACATGCATCTGTGAGTACTGCACTGAGCTATGGTATGGAATACTACAGACAGGCAGACAAACAACGGCGCACACACACCAGGATTAGACCCTCCCCTCTCTGTATGTCTCTTTCACAACACACACAGATACAGTGAAGTGATTACAGTGTCACCACAGCTCCACCAGTATCTGATAGTTTTCAATGCATCAGGAGACTCATGAGTATCTAACCATGACGTCATCTTTTTTAATCCCACAGTACGTACAACAAACAGACATACAAACAACAGATACTTACACAATGCTAACCTGAACTTAATCAGTAAGACTGTTTTTTAAGTTTGTTGGCTGAAAATAATGCACTAATAAGAATAAGAGTAATGCAGTCTCGACTTGATTTAAACAAGTGAGACAATAATTCAAGAATTAGAAAAAAACATGATTAAAATGAAATGTATTTTCTGATTAAAGACAAGCCATTCTAGGAGAGTACAATCAAAACTTCAACACAGGAAAGTACAATATTATATCACCTCTGTATTTTAATACAAAAGCCAAGGTTTTTATTATCTGATTTTACACCTACAATTGCATCTAAAACTCATTATGATGAGAACATCACCACTCATGGACAATGCATCATTTACACATTAAATAATGAATTGCATCACACCAAAAGTACTGTAGAAAAAAAAACTAAAACCCAAAAGAACCAATCACAAAGCAGCAAAGCACACCTAGAAATAGACATATATCCATTACTCTGCTGTCCCATTGGATTCTGGCTTTTCCATATGGATCCTTAGCGAATAAAGTCATGCAAGAGTTTTACTGTTGGCTGAATATTGGACTGTCAGGTGAAGCAGGACGACTCTTCTCTCTAAAAAGGAACATGGTGACAGAGCTTAGGTTTGCAAATTACTTCTGAACAAACCACAAGACCTCTTGAACAGTGTCGTTTGGATAGACAACATCAGATTGGAGATGTTCAGCCATAATGCACAGTTCCACATCTGGCAAAAACCAAACACAGCATATCAGCTCAAACACCTCATACCAACTTTTAGGCAAAGTGGCACAAGGGTGATGATTTGGGCTTGTTTTGCAGCCACGGGATTTGGACACTTTATAGTCATAGAGTTGACTGTGAACTCCTCTGTATACCAATGTAGCCTAGTGTCATGGCTCGTGTTAGTGCAGGACTCAAATGCAGGACGCAGACGTAAAAGGTAACAGTCTTTATTAATAGTGCAAAAGGGGGGTCTGCATGCTGACACGGAGGCAGGGCAGAGCCGGCAGGAAGGCTCAGCGGCAGACAGAGGCGAGAGCTTGGCCAGAGCTCGGGGATTGCTCAGGAAGCGATGAGGTGAACAGCTGCTGCATCTCAGGAGCGAGGGAAGGCAGCAACGTCAGGAAACTCTCACAACGATCTGGCGACGAGCAGTGCTCGCCGCCAGCGTAAGAGTAGCTCTCCAGACTGCCAGATGGATGAGTGGCAGGTGTGGCAGCCAGGACTCCCAGGTGAGTCCCGCAGGTAATAAGGTCAGGGCTGCCACACCTCCTGGAGAGCAATAGGAAGAGAGAGAAAGACGGAGGAGAGAGAGCACGCAGACAAAGTAAAACACAAAAACACATGACAGGCCGGCCAGGAGGCGGAGGTCATGACACCTAGAGTCAAATGCAAGGCCATCTGTCCAACTGCTACAACTTGGCTGAAATTGGGTTATGCAAAAGGAGAATGATCTCAAGCACACCAGCAAATCTACAGAAAAATGGCTGGAAAAGAAAAGAATCAAGATATTGCAATGGCACAGTCAAAGCCCAGACCTCATCCCTATTGAAATGCTGTGGTGGGACCTTAAGAGAGCTGTGCATTAGTGAACACCTTTAGACCTCAAGGAACTGAAGCAGTGCTGTAATGAAGAGAGGGCCAAAATTCCTCCACAATGATCTGAGACATTTATGAAGTCATTCAGAAAACAATTACTTCAATTTATCGCTGCTAAAGGTGGTTCTACGAGCTACTGAATCAAGCTGTGTACATAGTTTTTCACAGGACTGCATAGAGTTCTGTGTTAACTTTATTTTTCACATGACATATTTTCACATATGTGCAAACCTCCAAAAAAGAACAATGGCAGTAGCAACCAATCAAACACCGTATACCTAAAAGGTATATTTAAACGATTCAGGCATACATCTGCAACCCTATATTTTCACCCCCACAGTGTATCAGATTAACATACCTCATGCATTAACACTAATTCTCAGAAACTGAAATTCTTCCAATGGCTACTTGTGGCTGGCTCCATTAGTGAGTTAATCTCCATAGACTCAAAATTAAACACAGACTTAAAGTTATGCATGAATAAAGAAGGGCGTAGTTACTTTGAGTGACAGATATATGATGTTTCATCTTGTTTAGTATTTGGTTGCTGTAAAATGGTAAGTTTAAAAAAAATTGCATCTCATTTAATATCACAGTGCAATATGGGTGCACCTTGACACCCAGTGCTACCCTCTTTCTAAATATGGCCATGTCCTTAAGAAATCCTATGTGGCTTAGTGTCGACAGTGCTCAAATTATTTTTTTAAGTTTTCCCCCTCTTTAATTAAGCCCCTCTTAGCTAAAACAGTTTACATTTTGGAACACTGCTGCACTCATTAATGTCCCGTCTTCTTATCAACCAATTAAAATCAAAAAGAGGTGGGACTTAGAATCTACACTGTCAACCATGGAGGAGAAGAAACTGATCCTTGCTGTCATTGTGAAGCCAGTTATCCACATGCTATGCTCAACACCTCACCAAAAATACTGACAAGGAAAGTGATATCAAAACACGCTGTGGCCAGAACAACTGCAAGGAGGCTTACATCATTACCTGTCTCAGTGCCACGGCTCATCGTGCTGTGCTTGTAGGAGCAGCAAAAGTGTTAACGTGTTGCCACGAAGCGATGTCTCTGACTCGACATACGGGGTGGTGAGCCTGTCATGCCCTGACACAGGCGAGCAGCTAAATTCAAAGTGCAGAGTGAGTGGAATGCCAAGGTCCAGTAAGCCCTCGGGGCAATTAGGAAGGGAAGTGAAGATTCTACCAGGGAACAAGTGTGTGTTTTTGTGTGTGTGAGAGAGTTGAGAGACTCAGCTGGAGTTCATGAGCTCGTTTTCAGCCAGAGAAGTAACCAGTGAGCAAAAGAGTTCATGTGCAGTCAAGAGAACAAGAAGGGTAATACAGCAAAGTTTAATCTGTCTTCCTCCTAAAATAACACAGCACTTTGGATGCACATCTAAAAACACCACTACATCCACACACTCACTTACTGTACCAACCACCAACCACCACACATGCATGCCTAACCCCATCCACTGGGACAAAGCTGGACATACCAAATCTCAATCACCCAAACAAAGGGCAGCTCTTTATCTGTACCATTTGTCTGTTGGTCAGTCAGTTACAGTTATGGTCCAGATTAAAATAACTGAACTATAGAATGAACTGATAAAAAAAAATCTCTGTGCAGCCAGTCTCATCCACCACAGGATGTATCCTAATGGTTTTAGGTCTCCCTTGACTTTTCTTCTGATGCCACTGTGAAATTAACTGCTTTGGTTCTAAAACTCGAAAAAACTGCATAGATTTCCTCAAAACTTATTCTTCCTAAATAATGAATGCATATGCTGTTTTGGCTCATTTTAGTGCCATACTGGATAGACTGCTGTGATTTGTAACAAATGTTTTATTACTCTGAAGATAAACAATCATGAAAAACAAATTCCCAGTACTTCATAGAATTCTTGGGAAACTAAATGCACCCCATGATTCAATAGTTTGTAAAACTACCTTTAGAATCAATTAATTTAAGTAATCATTTTCTGTATGACTGTCTCACATCATTGTGGAAGAATTTTGGCCAACTATTTATTATAGCGTTGCTTCAGTTCCTTGAGGTTTAAGGGTGTTCACTTAAGCACAGCTCTCTTAAGGTCCCACCACAGCATTTCAATAGGGTTGAGGTCTGGACTTTGACTGGGCCATTGCAATACCTTGTTTTTCTTTTTTTTTCAGCCATTCTACTGCAGATTTGCTGGTGTGCTTGAGATCACTGTCCTGTTGCATGACTTAATTTGAGTCAAATTTTAGTGGGCAAACAAATGGTCTCGTATTTGACTCTTGAATATTTAGAATACTTGAATACTTACTCAACTCAGTGACTGCAGGGTACCCATGTCCTATGGCTGCAAAACAAGTCCAAATCATCCCCTGAACCACTTTGTGTTGATGGACTGTGTTTGGTTTTTGCTGTGCATTATGGTCTGGGGTGACTGTGGCTCAGGAGGTAGGGTGGGTGGTCTTTTAACAGGAAGGTTGATGGCTTTTCCAGTCTACATGATAAAGTGTCCTTGGGCATGACACTAAGCCCCAAATTTCTCCCCATGCATCTATTTGAGTGTGAATGTGTGCATGATAGTTAAATGCACTTAGAATAGAATAAGGCATAGAATACAACACTGCATGAATGCATATGGGTGAATGAGTCCTATAGTAATAAAAGGTGCTTTGAGTGCTCAGTCAGAGTAGAAAAGTGCTATATAAGTGCTGGTCCATTTACCAATTTTAGAAAGAAGAGGCTTTCTCCTGACAACACTTCCAAACAAGCTATCCTTGTTCAATCTTTTTCTAATTGTACTGTACCTTTGGCTTCTCCCTTGCATTTTTCCTTGATAGTTTGCCACAGCAGATTAATCCACATCGGTAATTTCCTCACTGAGATTAGTAAAGTATTCTGATTCTGATAATTTAGGAGAAGTTTTACACCAGATGCTCTTCCTGACACAACCCTCTATGGTAAGAGGACCTTGTGTCTCCACCTGGAATCAAACCAGGGGCTTGTAAGGTGAATGTGTGAACCACTACTCTACAGGGACACTTTAATTATACTGTGATGAACTATAACATTTAACGTGCTATATGAGGCTTGTAAAGTCTGAGCTGTAGCTCTTGGGGTTTTTTTGGTGACAATTTCTCTGAGAATTGCAAGGTCTGATCTTGGGGACATCCACTCCTGGTTAAAAAAAACACCTGAATGTTCTGGACTAGCAGACTGCCAAAACTTCTGCTTTCACTGAGGTGGTCACACTTGCTGATGATCAGTTAATCAAATGGAATTGATTGGCAGCACCTGGCTGCTGGATGCCCTTGTGCAGAACAGAATAGAATAGTTGCTTTATTGTCATTCAAAACATACACCAGTTAGCGCACACTGGAATAAAATTTGGGTGCATTGACTTGCTGTATCGGGCTGATACATATAAATATAGTGACTGAAAAATAGAAATATATTGAAAAAGGAACCTAAGATATCTATTAAAACCCAAAAATATGAAAAATTATGTCTCAAAAATCTTTGTAAGAACTGTACAGGGTAAAAGAAGCTGAATAAATATATTAAAATTCAAATTCAAAAACTTTGTCACCTAGGGGCAGTTGCAGCAAGACTCAACCTTGGATGAAAACAAACAACATTTTTTTTAAATTATGTGTAAAAGTATTATAGAAAATATCGTATTTCCTATGTAAGTAGTAAAGGTATTTTCACAGGACTTTGTTTCACATGACTGTATTTGTTTTAAGTTTGGTTATCTTTAACTTTCAGCTCCATGTCCTGATCAGGTCAAATTTTTGATTTTATCAGTGCTTTGGTTTGTGTAAAACTAACAACATTCCTGTGAGCCTCGACTGTGCTTTGTGTTTACTGCAACATAGTAAATGTTAGCCAGGGATTGCTGGCTGAGCAAAAAAACATTCTTGACGTCCATGTTACATTTATCATACGTATTGTATTATATTTTTCTCTTACTCAGACCGCTCCACCTGGAGTTGCTCAGACTAATTTAATTTGCTTAATTATTATAGTTGACTGTGAATGTGGGCAGTCAGTTCAACAAATTCTGCATATTATTTTTTAAAGGTGGGTTTTAAAGTAAGGCATCACTAATATTACATTTTCCTTTTAATCATGAGTCACTCTAATGAAACTTAGCTAAAATGTATCTCCTGCAAAGTTAAATGAGATTTGGAGAGTTAAATGGGTTCATGGTGTTCAGTCACATATTAAGAGTCAGTGTCTCCCTGGCCTCACATTCAGGAGACATCGTCATCCTGCGATGAGTCAACAGCAATTGGAGCAGAGGGATATTATGCACATGGTTAACTAGGTCATCCTAGGACATACTGTAGCTGTCTAGTCAATTCAACGTAGAATTATTTCCATACTAATTGGGGTTAACCTTTTGAAGACTCCAAAACACCAGCTCACAGATTAAAACTTAACACATCCTTGCTGCAGCAGTCAAATCGTTTGCTTATTGTAGGTTTCTAATGCTTTATTAAGTTATGAAGATTAGTGTTTGAGCTTTTAAAGGCTTATCGACATACTGTATTGGCACAACAAGGTTATTTGGTTCTCTTAAGCTCAGAGTTGGACTTGCATCCCATCCCACTGCACGTTCAAAGTTCAAAAGACTCTTAATCGGTGTCTTCAATAAACCAATTCCAGATAGATTTTTCACCCATAACAATGGGGTTGAGATAGCATGAAGTATGTGCAGTCAATTTTTGAGATAAGACATGTTTAACCTGACTACTGTTTTTAAAAGAGTAATTGTTTTTACCGTTATACACAACAAATGACAAAGTGAAGCTAACACCACTTGCATTTAATATACAATATTTTAATGCATGCTTGAAAAAATCTAAGCATATTCTACAGCAAAGAGAGAAAAAAGTGTTAGCAAAAAGAAACTTTGCTCTGCCTGAAGGTGAACAAACTTTGCCCAAAGCCACAGTTACTGCACTGCAACCTTTGGTCTTTCAGGCTGTGTAATCACAACCTGGGCTAGACAACTTGGAACAGCGCCATGCTTAGTTGGTCATTTACATATCCCTCTGATTAGGACCTGATGGTGCAATTTAGAAATGCAACACCCTGTTTATTACAAAGGAAGGAAATAATTGAATAAGTGGAATATGAGTGAAGGGGATTAGAGATAGTGGAGCCCTCTTTCTCTTTTGGCCGAAGTCCAGGAATTAATTACTTTGGCATTGTTAAGCAATAAAAAAGAGGCAGTATTGATTAGGAAACCAACTGAGAAGCCAGGAAATGCTGTAGCCATTTTTATTACAGAGTCTGTTCATTCAAGTCTCCTGTGTCTTGGGTCTGGGGAATGGTAAAAAGGATGTGTCTCTTGCTGAGTTATTGTTCACTTCCTGTGAACAGATTTGCCTGAGGGGTCACATAACCAGTGTGTGGAAATTTTGATCTATTGAAATATATAGAAATATATAGCACATTATTTTTTAGTGAGAATTATGGAAGATAAAGCTTCAAAATTCTTCATCTTCTTCTTCTTCTGGCTGCTCCTATTAGGGATTGCCACAACAGATAAAATGCCTCCCATCTCATCCTAACCCTTGCATCCTCTTCTGTCACACCAACCCTCAGTATGTTCTCTATCCTACATCCATGAACCTTCTATATGGTCTTCCTCTTTTCCTTCTGTCTGGTGGTTCCATGTTCAACATCCTTCACTTGATTTATCCACTATCCATCTTCTGCACATGTCCAAACCCTCTCAATCTTGCCTCTGTTTGTCTCCAAGCTGCTCAACCTGAGCTGTCTGTCTGATGTACTCATTTGTAATTCTGACCATCCTGGTCACTCCCAGGGAAAATCTGCGACCTCTTCAAATCTGCCACCTCAGGTTCCGCTCCCTGTCTTTTTGTCTGTGCCACCCTCTCCAAACCATACATCAGAGGGGGTCTTACTGTCTTGCAAACATTCCTTGTCACACTTACTGTCATCCGTCTGTTACAAATGACCCTTGATACTTGTCTCCACCCACTACACCCTGCCTGCACTCTCTTCTTTACCTCTGTTGCTTTGGATTGTTCCCGTAGACTCCCATGATTGAACCCTAAATGCCCAAATTTATATTTTTACAACTTGATACAAAAACTCAAAAAACTTTTTTTGAAAAGTAATTTTTAACGTTCTGTGATTGAACTAATCAACTTGACAAGTTTAGGATTTTGGGTATACTGCTTCTTGTTGGATGGTTGTATATAATTTCTGAAAGTTTTCATATGAACAGCTGAGTGCTATGCATTGTAAACATAAAAAAAATTGCACGATTATCCTCACACTTAAAAAACCCCATCATGTTTCCTCCCTCTCTGTCTTTCACTCTGCATATGGAAACAACTATTGTTTTGATTTGTATCTTAAATACTAGCTTTGTCTGAGTTTCACCCCTCCCAGTTTGATCCATCCATCCACCTCAGCCTCTTCCTTCCACAGACTTTTGCCACTCCTGCTTCTTTCTTTGCCCTCTTGACAAGTCATTGTGACGTTGCTTAAATGACTGGTGCTTTTGCTTTTTTAGGACAGTATCCAGCAGACAGTATAAAATGAGGGCCAATCCTGCGTTAACATCCATCACATCAGCATTTTTGATGATGTGATTAACATTAATGTTTAAACTGCTGCCCTGAACTGTTTCCATTTTGGGATCAAGCTTGAAACATCAAACAGGTTATGGCCTGTTTTCCCTGGCAGCTGTACACTAGAGCTGGACGTGTGATACAACATCTAGCTCCATGTAGCTCCAAGGCGGTAGACATAACAAGGACACAGCAGGTAATCAATTATGCCCTCTATGGTATCCTTTCTGTCACACTGAAGGGAACACAAATTATGAAATGGCTACTGAGAGCAGAATCTTTTGCCAACTACAGTTTGGACAGGTTTGCAGCCAGACCTTGAAATCAATCATCACGGTCGAGTGAGAAAGGGAAGTTAATTCCAGTCGAGGTGCAAGTGGTAAAACCTGTTGAAAGATTCCCAGTGAGCTGCAAATTGTTCACTGAGGTTTGGATTCTGTTGCTGTAAGGACAAATTTTTCAGATTCAGTCCCAAAGCTCAACAGCATTTTTTTCCCCTGACAAAGCTCTACTTGCTTTCAGTGCGGTTGCTGGTTGAATTAAATAATAAAAAAATAAATAAACAACAACAACAACAACAACTGGAAATAGCTTTTTTATTCAGATAGACATCTGGGCACAGAGGCTTTATTAACAATCTGCAAGGTCCCTCCAGATTTATATTTCTGCTCTCTCCCCTGCTCTGCCTGCTGTGCTTTCATTTTCTCTCTCTCCTATTCTTGCTGTCTGCCTTCCTATAGCAGCCCCACTTCCTCTGTTGTGCCCCCAAGCACAGTCTTAAATTGACATGCTGAATTCTCAGCTGGGACATCAAACCCTGAGGAATCAGGCATACAGAGAAAGCTCATGGGAAATTGTTTACATTTATCACAAGGTGTACTATGTGGATTTTCTTGCAAAAGGACCCATATCTCTCATCTTAGCTTTGAGGAAAAAAAAACAAACCATGTTTTTTTAAGGTTCAGATTCAATGGGAAACAAAAAGCCCACTTTAAAACATTAATGTTAATATTAGTTTGACACATACAGCACACCTAAAAATTGTTGCAAACAACACTTTCCCATGGTAACAACAATTCCTCAAGGCAGCAGGGCAATTCAATGCACTGCACAGTAAAAACAGTTCAAGATAAGCTCAAAATCCTCAGGTCACAAGCAAATGGAGCATCTGTGGAATGCACCAGAACATGTCAAATACACCATGACGCACAGCCCAAAGGTATCTACTGCCAACATCCCTATTCCAGTATCTACATGACACCTGTAAAGCTCCCATGTCCATGTTCTGTTGGGTCAGAGCTGTTTTGGTAGCACACAGTAACTACGCAATATTAGCCTGGTGGTTTTAATGTTGTGGCTGATCCATACATATATATGCTTTAAAGGGTAATGATTTATCTAAGTCGAGTAATAGACAGATGTAACAGAGGAAAATGTCTCCTCAATTATGAGAAATTGTATCACTTTGATGCTTCCATTTGCTGGTGAATGATGCTTGCAGGAATGTGCTGGGATTGCACTGCTGGAATGATTGCTCTTCATCTTCAGAATAAGGACACATGATTAAATTTACAGTGCCATACACATGTTAGCCTTTGTTCTACACACTTCCACACAATGCTGCACAAGCGTATGGGCACATCAGGCTAGAAAGATACCACTAGGACACATTAATACTGTACGTGCATTCTCTCGAACCTACACCTACGCACACACTTGTTGTCTTTTCAGGTCAGCTCAGTAGAGAGCACTCTGTGATAATGAGCTGCTCCACTTTCATGACAGATGGAAAATGTGCAGCATGCCGCGCTCTTCTCCTCCCTTCCCTTCTCCACTCCGCTTCGTCCAGTTCGCCCGACCATCTATCCACCCAGTGGCCCCAACACAGCAATGTATCAAATGATTGGGACGCCGCAACAAGAGGAGGAGCTGCTTGGAGTTGAGGCAGTGGAAAGAACGCCTCACCCCCTTCATTAATATTGCAGCTTTACCTGGTGAAAGCTAACACCGACTAACATATTCCATCATGTCATTGGAAGAAAGGATCAGATGCCTTGGCTTGACATGCCAACATTGTTACCTGTACAAATGATGACGCAAAACTTGCTTAATTTTTCATGGTCTCTTTAAAGGAGGAGGAGAAGTTTGAAGGCACTGGAAAACGGAGCATGTTCAAGAGTGCAATTATGAACAAGGAGGTCATGTTTGTTCTCAGCTGACAAGGTGAGAACTGCAAGAAACCTGAAGAACACGAGCTCCTCCTGGTGCAACATGTTGACAAGCTGAAGCAGATCTTCAAAGTAGTGTGCATGATTTTCATTACAGGTAATAAATGCAGGAATATTCAGACACCACAAAAATAAAGAACAAATCTGTTGTGCTCGAATGAAATCAAGAGCATTTCTCTGCTGGTCACAGCATTGAGAACCTTTACCTCTCTACCTCCAAAAACAATTAAAAGAATAATCTGAAAAAAATTAAATGAATAAATACAAATCAAACATTAAGTTAGGCTAGAAACTTGTGTAAATATTGCAGCTCTTGTTTATGCCTTTTACATTTCCTTTAGCATATCACTTGTTCAGAGAAGAAAACAACAGTTATCTAAAATGTGCATGAAGTGTCGCAGATTTTTTGTGGTTTCCATTAACCACCCAACACACAATAGATCTTTAAGGATTTGCGACTAATTTTCTTTAGTGGAGGTGAACAAACTGAAGGCAGTGCTATCATAAAAAACAAGTATTTTAGCACAACATAGCAATTACAAAATGAACTGATTTGTAATATAAAAAAACAGCCTGTACAGTAGCTAGTAAACAATCCCTCACTACTAACTTTCTTTAATTACCGGCTGCAGCAATTCCACTGCTCTATCAAGCAATGAATGTAACTTGAGTGCAGTGTAAAACTGACTCAAAATCATGTTTTGGCATGAAGCTGTTCCTCTGAGCTCTGCTAACTCCTGCTTATCTCATTGGTCGGAGGGAGAGTGCTGTCATGATAGCAGACTGTATGCGTGGGATTGTGTGTGCCTGTTCGTGTGTGGGTGTGTAACACGGTCTGGCTGAGGTCAGGGTTGGTGCACATTTAATCTGCTCTCTGTTTCCAGGCCACTCCAAGGACTTTGACACATCACTTCTGTATCTATTATTCATAACTGTGGTCTGAGACTTTGTGTCTGTGTACATGGATGCATGTGTGTGCATGTGTGTCCACAACACACAGTCCTTCTAAAGCACAATGTGGCTTAAAATTTGTCTGAATTTTTTGCAGCTATAATATCAACCTTGTTGCATAATCACAAAATTTCTACCACATACAAACTTACACTCACACATGAGCACACTGTGCTTCCACTCCAGTTGCACAACCCCTGAATTTTAGGGATAGAATGGCCTTGTTTCATAAGCAGTCTGCTGCCTACTGGCAGCTGTGCTGTCAGATGAGGTCATTACTTGGGGCGGGTCACAAGCACAGACTGGGCATGATGTTGGACACCATGGTGAAAACCCACAGTGTGTGAATGAGAATGACAGCCAAGGGCGACCCTAGAGCTGTGACAGTCCTATAGTGAGGAGGCTGCAGGGCGTTTGTATCGTTTCTGTTTTGAGTTGGGTTACCTCACTATGGTGCAACGGTGCATTGAGGAAAACAGGGAACAGGAGAGTTGAATGATGCCTGCGTGTCGGTGTGTGAGTGCAGTCTGGTATTACAATCAGCTCAGTGACAGGGTGGGGTGAATGGCCTCAGTGTTATCTCTGGAGCACAGCTTGTTTACCCTAATGAACGCAAGTCCAACTCCACTCCAGCCAATTGTAAAGAGGGCATTTGCGTATTGATGCAGCTCCTAAACAATAAACTCATTGGGGATATGAATATACACAAGAACAATGTTGGTGCTTCTCATTCTTGTACAGTGCACAATTTCTCTGGACGGTTACATTCCAGCAATAACCAGACAGAGATGCCTCTTGATTTCAGCAATCCCCGTTGTTGAATTTGTGTTGAGATATTTTTCTGCCTTTTGGAGAATGTCTTTGTGCCATGAAGAGATGTAAAGTTCTGCCTACTCAGATGAACCACTTATTTTGACATCTGTACCAGGAAAGGGCTTCAGCTCTTTCCATGAAAGTAAAGACCTCATTTAATGTCAATATGCAACATGTTCCTGAAGAAGACTTGTGCTAATACTGCATGGGAGTAGAGCACTCAAATCATTTCATCCAGTAGCTAAAGCTTCTTTAAATCCCTCCAAACATGAATTTTTGACCAATAGGAAAATAGTTAATATGATGGGAGTAAAACACCACTCCATCCAATAGTCAAGCACCTCAGTTGTTTACCCAAATCTCTGCAATCCCTCCGTGAATATTTTTTCAGCCAATGCGAAGGCAGTAGCCCCGGTGCACAAGGACAAATGCCTGATGATTTCCTGCTGGCATCTAGCGTGAGTGTGTCTTAATCCCTCTGTGCAGTAGGTTATTTTGAAGAAGTGACTACAGAGTGTGATGGATATGTGCACATGCTTCACTGCCTGTGCTCATGTATGTTAATGTCGCTGTCTACATATGACTGTCTTCATCTTTCTTCATGTTGAGGATTGTTTTCTATGTCACCTCTTTAACCTCTAGCTTCCCCACCCCCTCTGCACCCCACTAAAGCCGCTTTGAGCTCTTTGCTCTGACATCACAGTACTCATCATCAGTGGGCATGGACTAGACCATTAGGTGAGAAAGCAGGGGGAGATCACTCAGGACTCTGAACAGTTTAGCCTTGGCACCAGAGACAGAGTCTAAAAATCCACCTTGGCATGTAAAAATGAGAAATTCTCTGCTTTTATTCCACAGTGTCTTTGTCTAAAATGGACAGTTGGTGCTTTAAAAAACAAAAAGTGTACTAACATCCCTTAGGCACAGAAGGAATGCTCCAAAAAACTCTGCATCAGCAGAATAAAACTACCATTCTCTCTTTGGTTCACTCTCCATATTGTTGTTTTGAGTTTTTTGCAAATAAGAGGCCATGACCTGTAGATCTGTGCTGAACAAGAGATTAAAAAGAGTCAAAAAGAAAAAAGAGTCAATGCATGCAAAGTTAAACTGTTCACTTCTGTGAGAGTGTAGTGATGTGTTGGCCTGGTAGGTGCTAAGCAGTCCTACTTCCAGCTCCATGACACTGTGACATATGAGCAAAAGTCAGACAGCAGAAGTTTCCATGAGCGCTAAAAGCCAATCCTCTGTAAGGTTGATAGTATGACTAAGGTGTCACAGTGACCTTCTGGACATCTGTTTGAAGTTCACTGATGTGATGTAACACAGGCATCTCTTGAGTCTATACCCCAGGCTTATTAAGCAGACTGTGATGTCAGTTTAAGAGAAAACTGTACAATAAACTGTGGTATAAGTTGAAATTTAGTTGATCCTGACACTGTGACTACAAAGGCTAACACACAAGTTGTAAAAGCAGCATGTGTACATAATAGTAGGTAGCATAGGTCATCTGTGTTAGACACACAATTATATGAGGACCTGTTACATGCCACCTCCCTCTGTCTCTCACCATATTACTGGTCTACATGTTAACTGTAATCTGTTTAATAAAAGGTGAAAATAGCACCAAAACTTTTTAAAAAGAGATCATGCCAGCCACAAGCACTTAGAGCTTTAATGCTGATATGAAGTGTGATCAAAATGATTCAGAATGGTACCTATAAAAACCATAAACCAATTTCAATTTTAAAATCTGCTCTTTGTAAAGCTCTGTCTCACATCCAGTCATCCTTTTAGATGTAGATTCTGGAAGTCCTATCATGATAAACTTGCAGCTGAACATTTGCAATCTGTACTGGAACTCTTCCCGGAGTCAGAGACCCAACGGTCATCAACAGAGATGACTCTCGACAGGAACATTGGTCTGTTTGACACAGAAGTTGATGTTTGCTCTCTTTATGACAGTGTTCTCTTTGGGGAAAATCACAAATGCACATGTACGACTACCAGGGAGTGATCTAAACACAGCAGGAGCACTCTATGCAGGATTTCACAAGAAGGCCTTGAAGGGGACAGTGGCCAAATTTAAATCAAGTATCTCAAAAATCTTTAATGCACCTTGCAAATTTTTCGAACTCAGGACAGTCAGCTCTTAATTAAATGCTAAAAAGAAAAAGGAAACAGAACAAGGAAACTGGAGATTAAAAAAGCCAAACTTGTGAAAATGAAACATCCAGAAGTGAAAAATTGAAAACTTGAAATTTTAACACTTGAACTCTAAATTTAAAGGCAAAGGTTAAACTGAGATGTGCAATGGAAAAGGAAAATTAAATCATATTTATGAAGAAAGTGAAAATGGAAAATGATTTAATGAGGTGGATTTTTCCAGGCAGCATGGTAGTGTGTTGATTAGCACTGTTGTCAAAAAAGCAAGAATTCACCAGCCAGCTGGGGCCTTTCTGTGTAGAGTTTGCATGTTCTCCCTGTGTCTGTGTGGGTTCTCACTGGGTACTCCAGCTTCAGCCTAAAGACATGTGTGGGGTTAAGTCAACTAGCTGTTCTAAATTGCCTATAGGTGGGAATGGTTGTTTGTCTCCCTATGATAGACTGGCAAACTGTCCAAGACATACCCTTCCTTTTGCCCTGTGGCAGCTGGAATAAGCTTCAGCCCCCTGCAACCCCGATAACTGGAAGAAAATGGATGGATAAATTAATGTGATTTATTTTTACCACTTTCCTATGTCTCTTTCATTTGGCATTTAACATATTAGAGTTTGCTAGGCAAGTTGCATATGAATTAATACTAAATTATGATATAAAATGAAATTTTACTGTGATTTATTTGCCTTTGTCCATTTTTGTTTTGACTCTAGGTGCAATTTTTCTCTTGACAAAGCAGTTCAGTCCCAAATCACAGTAATAGTGTTATCTACCATGGAGTGCTCTACTTTTTGCCAGTTGCTGGATGGAAAACCAAACTTGTCTGACATCTTATTGAGATACAAGAAATGGTTGTCCAAAATATTTTGAAACACTACTTGACCATCTTGTGCAACCATGACGTGAAATAAATGTCACGAGCGCAGGTGTTGACGAATCATGTACACAACAGCTGCTGAGGACACAAACACACCACTGACAAGATAGCAGTGTTTCACTTCCTCTTTTAGTCTTGACCACAGGAGATAGAAACTGATAAACAAAAGGCTCTAAGTTTCCACCGGGACAGGCACTTTCTCACACTAAGCATATTATAAATATGAGACTAAGGGCTAATGTCATCACATGGGTTTCCAAAAAGTGTATATTCTGGAAAAGCAACAGCACATGGAAACTATTTACCTACTCCGAACTAAAAGCAACATGTAAACTTCTGCAAACAGGCGCTCACAAACAAGCAGACAAATATATACACACAAACACACTCATCAACACAAATTCAGTTTTTACCCCTGTAGTCCTGCAGCAGATAGATCCAGTGACACTGTGGCCCTAACATTAACACCTGCTTTATAAAAGGAAATGGAACCACATCCACAAACTAAACCAAATGGACACTGACAGCATTTTTAGCAAGCTGAAATCCCCTTCTCCAGTTGTTCGGACTACTTGTTGAAGGACTTTCCAGGTTCCAGTAGTCTCTAACGCTGGCTGACATAATGTCGTATTAATGGCTCATGAGGATGGACGACTCACATTCCTGGCAGGACACACTTGGCATAATATCACTACAGCTGGGAAGCCCCTCTCTTGAAGCCCCTAAATGTCCCCAGAACCTCCCCCAACGGCTTGACTTTCACCCCCATTTCAGCTCAGTAAGCTGACTGCAGCCAGGCAGTTAAAAATAAACCGCCAAGATGCCACGTTGGTCCTGAGGACATGTGTCTCCATAGCAACCCAAGATGACAGGTTGCTGGAGGTCAAAGGTTGGCTCTTAAGAGAACCATGTGACCTTGGCGACATGGAGGGGTGTAAAAAAGAGAGGGTCAGTCAGTCAGAAAAGTAGCAGCTGCAGCAACCGCAAAGAAAATCCCTTCAGTGAGAGAAAGAGCGCATGGCATTTCTGCCCTCCACTGTCGCTCAGTGGAAAATATAAACATGCCCTTTGCAATTGAGCGAAAGCCATTATGTAATTTAGCCAACAATGGTTTTCACTCGCACATTTTCAATTATGTATAATCCAAAACGAATGCCATTCTCGCCTTTTCCCAATAGATATCAGAGATTTTTCTTCTGGATGATTAACCACAAAGTCACTGTGATTTCATTATAGCAACAGAGTGCTGGAGTCCTGATTTCACTTCCAAGCAACCGAGTACCTGAATGAGGGTGAAGATAGATTTTCATTCACAAGGCATATCTGTGAACAGCTTAGGAAAATAAGAAATACTCTTTAATTGTACAGTACTGTGCAAAAGTTTACACTCCTCATTTCTTCATATTATGCTACAGATGAGCCAAACTTGCTGATTTTTTTATTTATTTTTTTAAGTGGTCGAGCAATATCATTCTCCAGGCTTTCTAAAAGTCTTTTCTTGGACTTTCTCTCTCATTTTCAGTCTGGTCATTGTGCTTAACCATTACCAGAGGATGTTTTAATCTATGTTGAGCCACTTAACACCGACCTATGAATCATTCAGACATAAAAAAAGCCACCTAACACAAGGGATGAACCAGTGTTGTGTCTACACATAACAGACAATTTAACAGAGAACCAATTGTATATTTAATCACTTTATTATAGCAGCCTCTTGCAAAAACACATAATTTGTTCCAGGTTCTTTTGGTGAATTTATGAAAAATACCACAGATAACACAGTTTGACAGGCATAAAACATTATTTTGCTGCAACAAGGGGATTCCCAAAGAGCTATTAGCCATAAACTCGGCATATCTAGTGTGCAGTGCTCCCATAAAAAATAATGAAACTGGACAAGTGAAGGACTAAAGAAGAAGTGGCAGGCTTAAAAACTATCTACATCAGATTAATGGTATCTGAAAGTCATGTCTTCAAGAAACAGAAAAAAAGACCTGAGACAGGACCTTAGAGATGCATCTGACCCCTCAGCTGATCCATCACCTTTTGGCCAAAGCCTCATCAGAAATGGACTCAGTGGAAAAGTGGCTATTTGGAAGCCAACAGAGAAAAAAGCCTGAGGTTTGCCAAACTGTACAACAGGACTGAAAATCACTGGCAACATGTCTTATAGAGGGGCAAATCCAAATATGAAATTTTTGGTTCAAATCATTCTTTGTATCTAAGTAGAAAGTCAGGAGAGCGGTGCAACAGTGAGTGTCTACAGCCATCTGTAAAACACAGTGGAGGCTCTGTCATGGTTTGGGGCTGCATTTTAGCCAGTAGTGTTGGGGATCTTGTCAAAACTAATGGACTTATGAATGCAGAAAAGTATCA
The DNA here is from genome assembly GCA_015106775.1 of Etroplus canarensis. Taxonomy (NCBI): domain Eukaryota; kingdom Metazoa; phylum Chordata; class Actinopteri; order Cichliformes; family Cichlidae; genus Etroplus; species Etroplus canarensis. Next base: position 17,441 of record VUQH01081700.1, on the reverse strand, counting down.
TCAGATTTTGATCCATATTGCAGTTTCTTCTGGAAAGCATCTTATTGGTAATGACTTAATTTTTCAGCATGACAATAATCCCAAACACAATGCAGTAAAGGTCTACCTGGATAGAAAAGCACACAAAGGGATGCTAAAAGTCATTGATTGTCCTCCCCAGAACCTGGTTCTTTATATTATTGAAGCAATGCGGTAATTACCTTGACAATGAATGAAAAAACAGAGAACAGAAAAAAATTCAGCCAACATCCCAAGAAGAGCTTTGGAATATCTTTGAACTTTACCTGAAGACTGCTTAGAGAAATCAGAATCAGAATCCTTTCTTAATCCCAGAGGGGAAACTGCTTGAGTGTCTGCAACAAGCTGCATGCAAGTTGGCGCATGTACACTGTCTCTTACTTTCTTTCTTGGGTTAATGAGAGGAAAGTTTGACAAAGAGACTTCCGGCTGTGTTGGAGAATGAAGGCGGTCATACAAAATATTGACTTTCAAGCGTGTATTTCTATTTATGTATGAACATGTTACTATAGATCGTTTCCCACTTTCCAGGCAAAATACCAGGCAAAATACTTAATTCTTGCTTAATTTTAATCTTAATTTTCACTTGTTTTTAGGAAAGTTGCTCTCCACTAGATTTGTCTTACACTTGTGGGTAATGGTTATTTGTTAAAGAAGGCTAAAAATGTGAAACAAACAGCATATCAAATAAGTAAAAAAAAAAATTAGAATGAGCACCCAACTCTACAAACATCAATGCCAGTTTCAGTTTCCCTTCTTGTGGAACACAGCCCTGTTCCACAAGAGCTTGATGTAGAAGAGGTGAAATCCACCTTATGACCATGTGATGGAAAATCCTAAAAGAGCTTAATAAGATAAGTGGGGGGAAATAAGGAAGTGGGGGAATTACACTGCATGTAAATTTGGATGGAAGGGTGACCTGGGGGGAAGCCCCCTAGCAATAAATGTCTTTTAGTTGTAACTCCACCAGCCTCTCATACATCATTCACCAGCTGGTAGATATTTTGAACTTGTGTGGGTGACCCCAACACTGCTGTAAAAAGAACTGAATCACATGCCTGAGTTGTGTAACGCTCTCACCTTCTGGGTGCAGCCAAAACCCCTGACTTGTTACTTCCCCAGTTTTAGCCACGTATGCATACAGATGGATTCCATTCTTCATTGCAAGAATGTTGATAAATAAACGTGACAGCAGGCTAAACAACCAAATTGTTAAACTATCCATTATAGAACTTCATTGGCTCTGCACTTTACCGTGTCCATATTTCTTCTCACTTTACTTTCTGGTCAAAAAAAGAAAAGTAAAATGTATTTCTGGAAATATATGTAGATATTTGTGGTGGAACTTTTTATGTGGCTTTCCACAATGTGTTACTTATTATGTTAGGCATACAGACAGAGAATATATAGCGCTTGTATTAATACCCCTCATGGAAAGCATGCAGAAGTCACATAACATCCACGTTTTCTGCAAATGAATACATACACACATAAATATAAAAATTTTTCACTAATTAACAATCAGTATACCCAAAAGTTGACTACTTACCTCAAATCTACATGCCTTATGTGTTTCTTGTAAAACTACCATTTTGCTAGAACACAGATTAAAATGTAAAAATATACACCAGTCATCCAGTTCATCCAATTTAATTCATCCAATTTATCTCACAGATCAGACACAAGTCCAACCTCTCTACCCCCATCCCTGTTCGTACTCCTAAACTCTTTATAAGCACCAGCCTGCATTTTTGAAGTCATGCAAGAGGAGGACAGAAGCTCAAACTGGTCACATAGCATGCAATACTACGCTTCAGTAAAAGCTGACTAGTATTTAGGCTGCAGAAGTTCGGCAGTTCTCATGTTAATACTTCAAAGAAGATGGCTGTAAATAGAGAGAAGAACTCTTTGGGATGTGAGTGGCCAGAGTTGTGAATGACTGCGAAGGTCATGGGTCCTTTAACACAGCTCAACACATACAGACACAGATGCACTTTAACTTTTTATTCTGTGTAGCACTGCTAAATGGAAACTTGCCAAAATACATAATTATGCAAATCTGAGACACTATAAATATCTACTCATGGGATCACTGAAAAAGCATACAGAATTAATATACACAATGTGCACAAACATATGCATGCCCTATATTTATTCATGTGATAATAGGGAACCAACACTATATCTATTCACATATAATCTAAGTAGAATGATTTAGATAGTATGGGAGATTCCCCAGAAGGCAATTTCGCTATCCAATTTAAGGCCCATAATAGCTCAAGTGAAAGCTGAATAGGTAATTTCTTGCTGTTGTTGGTGCTCCAAGCAATTATGTCCTAGGCTATAGGGTAAGATTGCATAGGCCTGCAGAATAGAATGCACACAGAATGCTGTATACTGAATTTAGATCCCTGGGATTACTAAAGTATTCTAATTCTGATGGATGCAGTTGAAGTTGCCTAAAACTGTTTTTTTTTTTTTTTTGCACTAAGAGTTAGGTCAGTAGTTCTCAAACTGTAGGTTGGGGCCCACTGGTAGGGCATGTAGCTGCTGCAAGTGGTGTGTAGACAACCAGATGAAAAATATGAAGTGAAATTAAAGCAAAACTATATGATTTTTTTAAGGAAAAATAAAGAAACAAGCATTTGCTGATATTATTGAGCTGAGTCAGGGTTGTTAAAATATTCCAGAAATATTCTAGAATGTTGGAAAGATTCTAGAATGATGAGAAGATTCCAGGATATTGAAAAGATGCTACAATTTTGACAAGATCCCAGAATGCTAAAAGGATTCTAGAATGTTGAGATATAAACTATATAGGACTTTTCTACTCTAACTGAGCACTTAAAGCCCTTTTTACTATAAGCTTCATTTACCCATTCACACAAATTCATACAGCTCTTTTATTCTATGCCTTTAGGCATGTTAACTATCATGCACACACTCACACTCCGATGGATGCATCAGGCGCAATTAGGGGTTCAGTAACCTTGTCCGAGAACACTTCAGCATGTGAACTAGAGGAGCCAGGGATGAAACACCAGTCTCCTAGTAATCTCCTAAGCCACAACTGCCCATTTGAGCCACATGAGACCTGAAATCTAAGAACTGATGTTTAGTAAAATAAGTTCAGTGTGTGCATTCCTACAGTAACACCTGTTTCCTTTCACTGAATCCCTCACTCAAGCGGATCAAATTTGTTAAAAAAAGAAAAAACAAAACAAAAGAAAAACACCCACCCTTTTTTCTTAAAGGCTCTCAAAAAAACAGAGGCAAAGTATATCTAACAGCAGTGTATATTCAGTAGACAGGAATTCCAGGAACTCATATAGGAGACCTTTGTCCTTTATACTCCTTTTACTCTTCTCTGACCTGCATTAAGACTCTGAAGTCCCTTATCTCTTAATGTTGCAATAGTGATCCTTGAGGATGTGTAGATCCTCACGCACATTAGAAAGTGACAAAAAGGTCAAAGAGGTCGGCAGAAATCAGTTTTCTTATTTATGATTTTATGATGTTTAGTCTAAGTTTAGGTGCCAGTCTATTGAATTCTGTTAGGGGCAGGATTTTTTCTATAAAGCGCAATTCAAGGCCCAGATGCCAGGTGCATATTCACTGTCCATAAAAGAAAGAACACAAAGGACCACACAGGGACAAAAGACCAAGCTCCGTCACTGTCCGCTCACATGGACTTCATAAATCACTGTTTCCTGGAATCAGCACTGTGACCTTTTAGGATGGCTGGATGCCATGTCCACAAGCTTCATATGAAAAGGTTCATTTCAGTGTATCAGAAGGACGTATTACAGGGTTTGGTAGCCACTAGATGAAAATGGCACAGTAGCAATTTTTACAATTGGTTTATCATTTATCTTTGCAAGGAGCTCAGCAAATGGCAATGCCAGTGCTCCACTCCAAATAATGATAATGATAATAATAATAATGATAATAACAATCATCATCATCATTGTGTTTTATCTATATTTACCCAGCATCCCAAACTTTTGGAATTGGGGTTGTATAAGAGCTTCAATAACTTATAGTTGAATTGCTGTAAAAAAATTTTTACAGACACTCATTGAAGACCTTATAGGGCATAGTGTATTATTATGAGCTGTAGCAGCATTTTAAAGTTAAGTGGACATGTGAAAAGATACATATAAAATGTGCATCATTGTCCTCCCCTTTAGAGGGTGAACTGGGCACCCTCTAAACCAAAACACGGTCTCTTTCTAAACCTGACCAAGTGCATTCATGCCTAAACCTAATCAAACAGTAAATAAGACAAAACTTAAATATGGTTTCAGACTAATGTCAAACTTGACACTCTACAACCCTCTGGCTTCCAATGGCAGGAGAGCACACAGCAAGGCATTAGATGTGACTCAAGACGCTTGCTTCAATTAGTATGTGTGCATGAATTAGGTCTGGGTACTCAGAGGACAGGTTTGGCTCATTAGGCAGAGCAAACACTGAACCCCAGTACATGCCCCTTAATTTAGTGTGTGCTATAAACAGATATTGCTCTCTTTTTTCAAAAAAAGTTGGCTAATTGTTTCATTTTAAGTAAAAATCACATATGTGATTATTCATGGCTGTTGTGTCAATGTCTTTATTTTTTAATGAATGTTTGGCCCTCCTTATACCTTCCTGTTTGCCAGTGGGATTTTGACTCCTAATTTTGCCAGTGGATAGTACTGTGGCTGGCATGCTACTTTTTAAAGTTTAAGGAATACACCTGGGAGGGGGAATTTAACAAATGTGTAATGTTTCCAGTGTCACTCATTAATCAAGCTAAATATTCATGATCTCAGTTTGTGACCAAAACAATTATTATATTGTCAGAGCTGGGCAGTGCTATTTGTCCCTGCACGTGAGTGGCAAGATAGGGAGAATAAATCATCTGGGTTTAAGGGAGATTAGACTGCATTAGACAATGGGATAGAAAAGGACACATGCACAGTCACATTTATTGTCACACACACAGAAAGCCTACTGAGGTAACTCCTCTCTCACTTCACGTTCAGAGACTATTAAATTCACATACAGTGCGCACAAACAGCCACACACACAAATGTGTCCGTTTCCTAGATCAAAACAATTTCTCTGCTTGCCACAGCACAGCACCGGCCTTTTGGTCATTGTGGCATCTCTCTCTGATTGGTTGGTCCAGTACCAGCCTCTAGGGACCCGCGGGGTTGTGAAGATGAGGTGGCTGCTAAGAGACTGAGTCACAACATGCAATGCCTGTGTGCTCGAAAACATCTCCCATGCACACCAGTGACAGTTACATAAAGACAAGAAGACAGAATCAAGACAAACACTGAAATATTGTAACTACACTGCCTAAAAGATAACCTTAATCAACAATACTTAATAATTTAGACAAGATAGCCTCATCACAATCACAAATATCTACAACAGTCTGACTTACAAGTCAGTTGTGGTGGTGGATGGCACAGTCACAAGGCTTCAAATGACTGAACTATTGTTATCCAATGGCTGTACATTACATTCAAATGAATATCAGTTTTGTAATGGAACGTACATAATATATTTTTGCTTGTTTCTCCAAAGAGGCCTTCTTAATATATGACTTTCTTCTGACACTTTCACTGTTCATGTGTGTTTTCTTTTACTTGCATGCAGAACTTGATAAGGAAAACTGAAATTTTATGTTAGTAATTGATGGGCTTTTTTCTTTAGAAAAATGCCATGGAAATCATTGGGTATGATTTTCGAGCTCATGTGCAGCCCCGTGTCCTATTAAAGATTTATCATGTTAAAACTGCACAGATTTGAATTATTTTGCAACATTCTTAAAAAAAGGAGACTTTTTACTTAAGTAAAAGCAATAATCCCACTTAAGTAGCAAGTTTTAAAATCAAAATACCCTTCTCAAAAAAATTAAAGGAATACTTTGAAAACACATGAGAACTCAATGGGAAAAAAATCATGCCAGTCAATGGTATCAATTCTGTCATACTCCAGGAACTGCCTGCATATTCTCACTACATGAGGCTGGACGTTGTTGTGCACCAAGAGGAACCTAGGACCCACTGCACCAGTGTAGGGTCTGACAATGGGTCCAAGGATTTCATCCCAACTCTTAATGGCAGTCAGGGTGCTGTACAGACCTGTAGAGGTCTGTGCATCCTTCCATAGATGTGCCTTCCCAGGCCATCACTGACCCACCACCAAAATGGTCATGCTGAACAATGTTACAGGCAGCATAATGTTCTCCATTGCTTCTCCAGACCCTTTCATGTCTGTCACATTTGGTCAGAGTGAACCTGTTCTCATCTGTGAAAAGCACATGGCACCAGTGGCAGACCTCCCAATTGTGGTATTCCATGGCAAATGCCAGTTGAGCTCCATAGTGCCGGGCAGTGAGTACAGGGCCCACTAGATGCTGTCTGGCCCTCATAAAGACTTTATCTGATTGTTTGGTCAGAGAAATTTATACCAGTGGCCCACTGGAGGTCATTTTGTAGGGCTCCGGCAGTGCTCATCTTGTTCCTCTTTGCACATAGGAGCAGATACTAGATAGATTAAAAAAAAAAAAAAGACAGTGAGAAAAGCTGAGGAGGGAAAAATGTCAGTGACCTTCACCTGTAAAAACCATTCCTGCTTTGGGGGTCGTCTCACTGTTGCCTCTCAAGTGCACCTGTTGTTGATCTCATTAACACCAAAGTAGATGAAACTGATTAACTACCCCAACCATGCCAGTGTTTTTCTTTTCTTTTTTCTTTTACATATTAAAGAAATAAGTTCATTTGTGAGCTCTGGGAACACTGGTAGTGAATCTATAGACAGTGCCAACCTGGCTGCCGCTCAGGTAAAAAATAATTTAAAAAAAATCAGAGAGGTAGCAAGAAATCTAAGCATTTCACAAAGACACGCCATTTCTATAACAAAGCAGAAAGTCTACTTGTATAAATATTGCTTATTAAACTCAGCTTATAACAAAAAAAGGTATATTAGTGAAGGGGTAAACACTTGACTCTCTGTTCTTACATAAAGTAATTTTGGAGTCTGTTTGTCCTAAATGGGATTATGTCAGAGTTCTGCAATCTCTATCGATTTCCTTGATTGGGCTGTAATTAGAAAGAGTTAAATGAGGGCATAAACATACACTCTCTCACACAGAAATTGGACAAACACACAACCACAGAGAGAAGACTGCACACGCTTTCTTTCTCTCTGGCATTTCCTATTCCTCCCTCCATCCAAACAAGCCTGTTGGAGCTGCAATTATGGGAAGGAAACCATGTATTTATAGCCAGGCGAGGATCAACGGCAGAACAACTAGTTGTGTGTGGCACGGGAGGCGGTTATATTTAACATGCTGTGATGTCAACATGCGGCTGGTACGTTTCCATGGTTTCTCCTCCGAGACAGGGCGGGCACCTTCTTATCAGTCCAGCACAGAGACAGATGAGGCGGCAAGAGAGAGAGCACAGACAGACAGACAGATAGACAGCCAGACTGAAAGGGTAAGAGAGAGAGAAAATAAAGATAGTGGTGTGAGAGTTTAAAACAGGAAACAAATAACATTTCAACATAATGGACAGTCTGTATAGAGACACTCTCAGTGTACAATAATAGGCTATTCACTGACTCTGTACCAGCTTCCTATTTAACCATTTCTTTTACATTTTATTGTGAAGCACTTTGAGATATCTGATCAAGAAAGTTTCTTTTTAAAAAAAACAAAAAACTTTTCATCACTTTTGGAAGAAACAAAAAACTGTACACTACTTTCTCTCTTTCCATATTCCTGCATGGTCCTTTCTTCATCCCTCCCACTCACTCCTACTCTTTCCCTCCCTCTGTCTTTTAAGGTTATCTGAGATGATATCTGCAGTCTGATAAAGGTTAAAGAGGCTCGCTAGCAGCACCTTCCAGCTTGCTCAGAAATTCAGCCTCCCCAGTGATAATCCCTCACCTCATCACAGCAGCATGGGTAGAAAAAGAAAAACAAACAGGTCTTAATATAGAAGTTTTAAGAGTTTGTTTTCATCCAGGAGATTGATCATTACGATGCATTATTTGAGAATGATCAAAAAAAAATTAAAGCCACAAAAGGCTGTGTCAACAGCTCATAAATAATAAAAAATTATGCCAAAACCGAACTCCCAATGTGTGTTAAGTCAAGGAAATTTTTAAAAAGTAGATGATGCCTGCTGCTCCAAAAGGCTTAAACACACACCATGTGTACACAGTCAATAGTGATGATGCGAGCGGACAGTGTTAACACACACAATTCTACTCAAAGCGGACCACAGTAATGAACCCAAGCTATTAGCTGCCTTTAGCCAAATTCAGCTAACAAACCGTTTAATATTTGCCCCACAAGAAATGACTGTAACACACTCCACACTAAATAGGTCTACAGTAGGTGTCAAGGCTCATGTCATGGTTGCACATTCTCTATTCTGTAATGCTGCGGTGACAGATCCCCGAGACTCTGAGCCAAGGCTGTGTTATCTACAATAGCACAGAGAGGCTGTGTGGATTTAGCTGAAATGGGCAATAAACTGAGTAAAGGCAACCGGAGAGAAAGTGAGGAAGAGAGAGAGATAGATTCAAGAAGACAGAGAGAGGGATAAAACCTAGAAAAATGCAGTGATTAGCTAAAGCTCCTTAACCTAACCGGTTTCATTAACAAGATGCTACACAGGACGTGAAGTGTCATAGCCGAAGATGCTTGGGCTAAATGCCGTGCTGCAGTAGTCAGCAGACAAGAGAAGACAGATTAGGAATTATTGAAAATTGTGACTGTAAAAGAAGAGACAGCAGACATATATGGAGCATGACAGTATCAGTTGATATTTTCTGTCTTTTACTGCGGAAACTCCCAAATGGTTTCCTGCATCACTGCCTATTTTGACTTTTTCTTGAGATCTAAAACTGTGAAGAAACAGGCTGGGGTGGAGTCCTGGGCTCTTGGTCAGCTGGGGGTGGGAATGACGGGGGCTTTAAACTAACTCATGCAGATTTATGAAAAGCTATTTATTGCAGAGCCTTTGTACTAAAGAGCATTACACAGAATACTTTTCAGTCCAGTCATTAAGTGCATATTTTTTCCATCCTATTTTAAGTCTTCATGCTAAGCTAAGCAAACCAGTTTCTGGCTCTGGCTTTATATTTAGAGTCCAGTCGTGAGATAAGTATTGATTTTATCTAACGTGTAATTCCCAAAATGTCCAAATTTTCCTTTAAGAGGGCTGTGGTAGTGATGCATCTCTGATCAAACACTGCTTGTTCACATTCTGTAACTCTTTATATGGGAGACTTTTTCTGTTTTTTTCTGGGGTTTTTTTTTACAGTCGAGCACCAAATTCTAAATAAATATAAATTATTTTGAAAGGTGACAGAAAGAGGATGACATTGAGTTCTAAAAACATTACGAATGGTAGTGACAAACCTTTACAAAACAGCCCCTTTCCTGTGTCAGCACCCACTCCATTTCTGTCTCTAATCTCCTGCTCAGCCCTAGTGACATGACTTTCATAGAGAATTACATCACAGAGGCCACCCTGGGTTCCCACAAAGAGGAGGAAAGGAGAGCAGTCAGCAAGGCTGTTTTATATTATACCATCCACAATAACCCTGGTACATATTTCTACATCATAAAAAAAAGTATTAACATCATTGCGTTCCCTTGCACACACAACAATGACACAAGTCTAAGCATGTCTGTGAGCCAGAGGAGCGTGTCAGCCTCTAATGGTGATTTAGTGCCCAAAAAGGTAGCTACTTAAATAGTATGAACGTAGTTTGGCTAGAAGAAAGTAAAGCACAATACTTTGCAAATTATGAAAGAAAATATTAGCACTAAAATGTAAAAACACAACAGAAATACATTATTTTATGAAGGAACGTGAGGAGGAGCTACTGTACTATATGGACAAAAATACTGGTCCACTTGCAGGAGCTTTTATCACACCCCATTCTAAATCAACAGGCATTAATATAGGGTTGGCCTCCTTTTTGCAGTTATGAGAATTTCCACTTTTCTGGTAAAGACTTTCTACAAGAAAGGGAATTTTTGCCCATTCACCCAGAAGAGCATTTGTGGGGTCAGACAGTGATCTTGGACAAATGGGTTTGGCTCACAATCTCTGTTCTATTTCATCCCAAAGGTGTTAGATGGGGTTGAGGTCAGGACTCTGCACAGGCCAATCAAGTCCTTCCACACCAGACTCATCCAACCATGCCTTTATGGACCTCGCTCTGGGCATTGTTACACTGTTGTACTGGAACATAAAAAGGCCTTCCCCCAATTGTTCCCACAAAGTTGGAAGCATAGAGTTGTCTAAAATGTAAAAGAATAAAGATTTCCATTTGCCTGGTTCAGCCCCAGAAAAAGAACCCCATAGCATTATCCCTACTATACCAAACTTTATAGCTGGTGCAACGCAGTCAGGCATGTAACATTCTACTGGCATTTAACAAACCCAGACTCACCCATCAGAGTGCCAGATAAAGAAACATGATTCATCACTCTACAGAACATGTTTCCACTTCTTCAGGGTCCAGTGGCAGCGTGTTTTACACCACTCCATCCCACGCTTGGCATCATGCTTGGTGATGTAAGGCTTGCATGTGGTTGCTCAGGCATGGAAACCCATGCCATGAAGCTCCTAGTGCATGGTTTTTCTGCTGATTTTAATGCCAGAGGAGGTTTGGAACTCTGTAGTTATTGAGTCAGCACAGCATTGGTGACTTTTAAGCACTGTGTCTCAGCACTCTTTACATCATCTGAGGTTCCAAAACACGGTTACTTTGCAACAATACTGCTTACAATTGGACTGTAGAAACTCAAGGAGGAAAGAAATTTCGTAAATTGACTTGTTGCAACAGTGGCATTCTGTTACAGTGCCATGGGTTAAATTCAGTGAGCTCTTTAGAATGACCTATTCTTTCTTAAATGTTTGTAAAGGCAGGCACCATGGGACTGATTGAAAAAACTGAATGATGATTAGGAGGTATGGCCCAATACTTTTGTCCATATAGCGTATGCACAGTTAAATAATTTACCAAGTACAGCTTATAAACTATCCCAGAAGTTCCTAATATTGTTTTATCTGATGTTGTCCCATGGCCCTGTTAGGCGCACTCAAAAACTCCCTGATTAACAATACCTCTCATGTTCATTTGAACTTGTTTGAAATTAAATCTGAACTGCTGTCAACTTGATCACTTATGGTTCACAAAGTGTCTCAGCCATTTATCATAATGATTGGTTCACTATCATAATAATTTGTCCAACTATTTTGGTTTCAACTCCATTTAACAGAAATTATATTATATGGATATAATTGTTTTTTTTAGCTGTTGTTTTCATTTCCAACCCTTAATTTATAATTTTATCTAGCTATTTCAACTGTTAATTCATAGTTTTAACAAATATTTTCAAACATCTAGCTGTAAAATTTTCAGCATTTTATTTCTATTGGTTAGTAATTTGAATAATTCATCCTGTCTATGTACTAGTTTACAATTTAAATTATTTTTCACTACAGCTGGCTTCTAATTTCAACTGCTAAATTTTAGTGGGCTATTTTAACACTATTTCAATTTTGTTCATCGCTTAAGTATTCAAATAATTTTTGAAGTATCACCCAATGGCAGCTGAAATAGGCTCCAGTACCCCCCTCCCTCGCGACCCGAAAATGGACAAGTGGAAGAAAATGGATAGATGGATGGAAGTTTGGTTGTTTATTTCTGTTGCCTATCAGTCAATTTTAATTAACTCTTTACTTTTCTACTGAAACCTATTTATTTTCAATCAAGTGTTAAATTAAATTGTAGGTTTTTTCAAGTTTAGCTGAGCTAATTTTCCATGCACCCATGAATTTTCCCTGGGAATCGTTGGACTATACCATGCTACAGATATATTTGTGTTTTCATGTTGGAGTACTGAGAAAAAGGATAACATTCAACAGAAATTAAAGGGTAGAATAAGGAAATGAGAACAGAGACCAAAGGAAAAGAGGCATAACGTCAGAGTGACAGTAAATCATGACAGAAGAATGGAGCACAAAGAGAGTGAATGGATGTTGGAGAGGAGCCATAGTGAGTGATTCACATCTATTTTCCACCAGCAGGCAAATGAATCCCACAGTGAAAAGTTAAAAAAAAAGAAATCTCAAAATAGTCCCCCCATTATGTATGCATGTGCTGCTTTTTCTCCCTCTGTGAGACAAAGGGCACACATCAAGGGCATTTTATTACCATGCACGTGAGTCCCATGTGCTATGGCACAAAAATAGATCATAAGTCTTCTGCAGTGAAGCTTTGCCTCATCAAAGTGAATCTTTTCTCCATAAACGTGGATCCATAAATAAATGTAATGCTCAGTGGAGGAATGGAAATAAAAATGAGTTGGGGAAATGTGAATGAAAATGGTTGAGTGACAGGATCAGGATGGATCTATTCAAGGAAGTTCACAAATGAGCCAATTATATGTTGACAGCAGTGACTCAGTTATTCAACTCAGTTACAACCTTTGGACTGACAGGGATAAAGCAACATAAGCAAAAATAAAATAAACAGTCTCTATTGAAATTTTCTAAAGGTTCTTTAAGAGGAGGTTATGGTGCACTATGGTAGAGTGGAGCACATGAGCAAAATGTACGTAATATAATACAGTAAATTAAAAAGGGGCCTTGCTTGCAGGTGAGAAAACATAGAAAAAATAATTTGGGTTTGTTAATAGCAGTGGAAGTTTGCCATCTCCAGGAGCTCAGTCATCAGAGAACAGAAGGGGTTATGTAAGGATGTTGTTTAAGTTAGTGGATAATTGAGCTGATGAGGCTGACATTTGGAGCCTGGAGATGAGGGTGTGGTGTGTTCAAGGGACCAGTGTGTAGTGGAAAGAGATGTAATTACTTTATGTTGCAGAGGAGGAGAAGGAGCCAGGGTGAGTTGGTTAGATCCTAGTGTTAACACTGGCGTCATCTTACAGGGACTTATAGTAACGTATGAATAGAATGGCACACAGTAAGCACAGACAAAAATACACCTAATTTTATAGTAGCTCAAAATACACAGTAGATGCATGGATGTGTTTGAACTTTCTCTGGCTACCAAGTGCACTGAAATAGCTACAAGTAGGACTGTGTTTTATGCAGACTTTTATTCGCCAAACTTGAAGCAGCATTTTAGTAGTGGTCATGACTATAGTCCATCAATTTTCTTAATCCTCTGAGATCAAATTCATTAAAAGTGACAACTGTACCTTCAGCCTGTATTTTAGAGAAAAGCTAAACAGATTTTTTTTTTTAATTATTATTTTGGAACTGTATAAGTTACCACAATTCTTTTCTTTGCTCTCTGATTGCTTCCTGACATCTCACAATTGCAGCTGATTTATGACCTGAAACTTTGGGAGGATATAAATCAAAAAGCCAGGCTGTCCTCGTCAGCAGGCAAGTTTCCAGGGAGGTAGAGTACGCTCCCTCACAAAAGATTTACTAATCTGATGATCTGACATAAAAAAAAGAGAGATTTGTTTAGTCATTTTCAAACTGGACTCATCCCAGACATGCACATCATTGCGAGAAAACCTCTCTGAACTTTACTTGATCATTAATTATTTCTTCAACACTCATCTGCTAACTGGACTGTGAACAAGTGAACAAGTGCAACACATACAGGGAGAGGGGTGGTTCTGGCAAGAGGAGCTGAAAGAAAGAATTTTCCATTTAATATCACATTTCTTTAAAGCTTTTAGTGAAGCTGTATTGTGACAGTTACTGTACCTGTTTTCAGTAAGGTACAGTGTTCTCCATTTCGAACTATCCTGTTCACAGTCCTGTATGCTATATGTGTCTAATTACTTATCATCAAAACATTGTGCCCAGGAGTCCATAACTTGTTAATCTGGGCATAGGAATGGATATTTATAAGATTTTATTTATATCAATCTGATTATCAGTTCTGCTTATAAAGGTCATATCCTTTATCAGTTCACTTACTGATTTGTGATTACCTTTCTGTGTAGAGAAAAAAATAGCCCTGCACAGATTTTGTCAGTGTCAGTAATCTATTTCATAATATCATGTCTGAACAATGCGTACAAGAGAAGTAGAAAAAAAGTCTGTGTTTGATGTTCAGAACTTCCATTGATACGAGTTGTACACCATAATTTGCAATACCAGCATTATAAGTGCATCTCAAAAATTTGAATATCATGAAAAGGTTCAATATTTTTTGTCACTCATTTTAGAAAGTGAAACCCATGTATTATATAGATTCATTACACAGAGTGAAATATTTCAAACCTTTATTTCTTGAAATTTTGATGATTATGGCTGGCAGATAATGAAAGCCCAAAATTCAGTGTCTCAGAAAATTAGAAAATTACATAAGATCAATAAAAAACGATACTTTAAACAGAAATGTCAGGCTTCTGAAAAGTATCTTCATTTCTGTGCACCCAGTACTTAGTTGGGCCTCCTTTTGCATGAATTACTGAATCAATGCGGAGTGGCATGGAGGCAATAAGCCTGCGGCACTTCTCAGGTGTAATGGAAGCCCAGGTTGCTTTGATAGCGACCTTCAGGTCATCTGCATTGTTGGGTCTGGTGTCTCTCATCTTCCTCTTGACAATATCCTATAGATTCTCTATGGGGCTCAAGTCAGTCGAGTTTGCTGGCCAATCAAGCACAGTAACACCATGGTCATTAAACCAGCTGTTGGTACCTTTGGCAGTGTGGGCAGGTCCTGCTGGAAAATGAAAGCAGCATCTCCATAAAGTTTGTCAGCAGATAATCCTCTCAAGGCTGCTGTTATCCCTTTTGCTGGTGCACCTTTTCCTATCACACTTTTTCCTTCCACTCAACTTTCTATGAATATGCTTGGATATAGCACTCTGTGAACAACCAGCTTCTTTAGCAATGACCTTTTGCAGCTTACCCTCCTTGTGGAGGGTTGTCTTCTGAACATGTGTCAAATCAGCAGTCTTCCCCATGATTGTGTAGCCTACTGACCCAGACTGAGAGACCATTTAAAGGCTCAGGAAACCTATGCAGGTGTGTTGAGGTAAATAGCTGATTAGGATGTGACACCATGACTTTCCAATATTGAACTTTTTCATAATTTTCTAATTTTCTGAGATACTGAATTTTGGGTTTTCATTATCTGTAAGCCATAATCATCAAAATTTCAAGAAATAAAGGCTTGAAATATTTCACTCTCTGGTAATGAATCTATATATGGGTTTCACTTTCTGAAATGAGTGACAAAAAATATTGAACTTTTTCATGATTTTCTAATTTTTTGAGATGTACTTGTAAAATCTCATACAATTGGAGGCTTATAATTCAGGTTGATTGTACAATTTGGAACTTGCTCTCAAATGAAACTGGTTCTTGATTCCCATCCCTGATTAGAAGTATTGTTAAATGTTAAAACCTTCCGACCACTTTTGCAATTAACTGCAGCCTGTGTATTTTTCTTGACCCACGCTGACTCTCCACCCCTGTCTTTGTCTCTTAAACTTAATAATAATCATCTGCAGTTGATTCAGTATCAGGTTTTGGCAATGATTATGTTTAAAATCAGGATTAAACACACAAATCAGGACAATAAGTAACCTTTTGACCTCAAGTTCTAGTGGTTCAACTTCAACAACTAAACAGTATGAATACGTTTCACTTAAGTCGCTGTCTCTGATGTTCAGGTACTTAGTGATACATATTGAATCAAATTACAGCTGAGCTAACATCACAGACGCATGCACACATTCAGTGCAGTGACAGCTTTAAAGCTCTGTGACAGCTGACCTTTATGGCCCCAAGGATGACCCATTATGTGGCTCTTTTCATTCAACTCACACTGCACTTGATGGAATGGATGGCTGCACATCTGTTATGCACGTAGCCAGATAGATATGCAATATGCAAATTTACTCTATGTACACAAAGACACATCTCCACATATGCTATGCATTGATCAATTATGTGTGCAACATGGTGTTTGCTAAGCACACATTATCACAGGCAACCACTGGGACATGCGGATGTGCTTGTGCAGCTTTGTTTGCATAACCGCCAGATCACATGCACAGAGACTCACAAACATACATTTCTTTTTCTCATAAACCTTCAAACTGATTTATCTGACTGATGTTCTGTCAAGTGCAAGCTAAAGCCAAGACCCAAATAAACAACTTCAGACAAAAAGAAGAGATAAAGAGCTAGGAGTGGCAACTACTTTTACACAATAAACAGACACTAGGGATGGTGAGTACAATAACCAGAAGTGTCTTATCAAACATACAACATTATTCATCAGTGGTAACTCAATACCTGATATACTTTTATCATTGCTGTGAAAGGCTCTGTTTATAGGAAGAATATACAACAAACATTTTCTAGATGTGATTGGGAGTAAAGCAGATAAAACTATCTCAACAAACTATGAGCATTTTGCAGTCAAGTACAAAATCGCTACTGCATTTGGCTGGCTGTGAAATAAGAGAAAGAGAGAGATTGAGCTTTTGGCTCTTTATTCCTAGTAGCCTGGTGCAAAAAACACATAATTTGTTCCATTTCTTTATTTGAATCTATGAAAAATGCCAAAGATAACACAGTTTGACAGGAATAACATAGTATTTTTGCATTAACAAGGTGATTCCCAAAGAGCTATTTGCCAAAAAACTTGGCATATCTTGGCATGGCATGTCATATGTCTTTAAAATACTTGAGGAAACTTAACAAGTGGAGGACAAGAAGTGGCAGATCTAAAAAAAAAAACAACTATCTACAGTACATCAGATGAACAGTGCCATAAAGTTATGTCCTTAAGAAATGGGAAATAATTGAGCAAAGCTCTGACACAGGACCTGAGAGATGCATCTTGCCCATTAGTTGCCCATCTACTGCTTTCTGAAGCCTCATCACAATTGATCTTAATGAAAGGGTGGCTGTCAAGAAGCCATTCTTAATCTAGGGGAAAAAGGGAGAAAAGCATGAGGTATGCCAAACTGCACAACAGCTGGACTGAAAATCAGTGGCAACAGGTCTTATGGAGCAATGAATCCAAATTTGAAATGTTTGGGTCAAATTGTCATCAGCTTGTACAGAGAAAGTCAGGAGAGAGATACAGCAGTGAATGTCTGCAACCATCTGTAAAACATAGCAGAGGCTCATGAATGGTTTGGGGCTGTATATCAGCCAGTAGCATGGGAGATCTTGTCAAAATTGATAAAATTATGACTGCAGAAAAGTTCCTTCAGATTTTGATGCATACAATTCCCGCCTGGAATAGGGTACCCTTTAGAATAGGGTACAATGAAATCTCAAGACTATCAAGGGATTCTAGAGAGCAATGTTCTGGCCAGTGTCAGAAAGCTTGGTCTCAGTCGCAGGTCATGGCTCTTGCAACAGGACAATGACCCAAAACACACA